>JABUQX010023346.1:7500-32500 GCA_015478945.1 Trachelipus rathkii | reverse complement strand
CAGAGTTCGAAAACTCCATGAACACGCTAGAGTGTGCCGCCTGGAGGTCGTTTGTGCAGGTGGTGAACAACTTCCTGGGGAACAAGAAGGCGGCAAACTACGGCACACTCATCAACAGCATGATAAAGAACTTCCAAAAACCTCGGGTGTTTGAGGAGTATGCATTTCCTGTTCTCACACATGGAGAGGTTTCCTGAAAACCTTTGTGCGGTCAGCGACGAGCAGGGAGAAAGGTTCCATCAGGACATGCGTCAAATGGAGGAGAGGTACAAGGGAGGTGGGACGCAGTCATGCTCGCGGACTACTGCTAGTCGCTGAAGGAGAACCCAGCAGCTGCTCACACGGAAATCGAGGAAACGGGATTTACGCCGTGAACTCTGAACTTTTGTGTCACGTAACGCTCATGTACATGTATTAAACTTATCAAATGTAATCGAGGATATAATAAATGAATGAATTTGGATACGTTGACTTTTATTTACCCAGGAAAACGGAAAAACGGAATGTTTATGATCCTCAGGAATTAGGTTTTTGGACGAAAAATAGTTTTTTTCTTAAATGTCTGTACCGAAGAAACCGGACCGGATTGAAAAAAACAAAGGGCATTTTCGGACTCAGCGCATCTCAAATAGTCTAATTCCGCTGGAAAACCCTGGACGATTTTCCAAAAAAAATTTTTTGTTACCCAGTGTAATCATATCATTTAAATACCCTACCAACCTAACCTATTTTTAAAAGTTACAAGTAAACTGCTAGTTATGACCTCTAGTTATTACCATACTCTTGTATGAAGAGTTTGATCTCTTCAATGAAGTTTTAAGGCGATAAAATATTATAAGACTGAATTTTGTAAAAAAAAAATCTGGTTATTTAGTTTCTCTAACGAACCAAACAAAACGTAACGTAACGTAACGTAACGTAACCTAACCTAACCTAACTTAACTTAACTTAACTTAACTTAACCTAACCTAACTTAACGTAGCCTAACCTAACCTAACTTAACCTAACCTAAATTAACGTAGCCTAACCTAACCTAACCTATCCTAGCGCTTGCGGCGGGCTGTACAGGAATTTTTTTTGTTGTGTCGAACCCTTTTTCCTGTCGACCATTTGGGATAGTCCCCATCATATATCTTCTAAGAAATCTCAGTTCCATATAAGGAATGCCAGTTTCCTTTTAATTTAATCTCATAATTCTTATTTGCAAAATCACAAGACGTTCTTGTTCCTCTACGTTGGACTCTCTCCAGCATATCAATAAACTTTCTTTATTAATTAAAGGGATCCAAACTTGTGCCTAGTGTTTAATTAACTGTCAAATATAACTATTATATTATAATGGTAAGTTATTTTTTCTTTACTCTTGTAAAAAAAGCATTAAGGTTTATTATTTTTGACATTTTGTTAGTTCTATTTTAAGATTTCAAATATTGCTTTGACATTTTCAAATTGCTACTAAAACCACAAATAAAGTACTTCTCTTTGTCAACAGACTCCAGTCATTTAATACTTATGTTAAAATTAGAAAAAGAAAAACCAATTTGATTTACCTTCCACTTTTTGCTACTAAAACTCATTTGCCACTAATCAGCCCAACCAATAATATTAATGCACAAGACATATGAAAGCTGAAGTAGAACCATTCATACGTATTATGTTCGTTGTAGCAATTGAAGATAAATTTATTTCTTTCCTCTTGAGATTTGATGCTCAGTCTTAAAAGTATTAAAACTCACAAATCAAAAACGCCCTTTTTCTAAAACACCAATTAAAAACGTTCATTTTTCCCAATTACATAAATGCAAGAGATAACATACTCTCAGTTTTCTTACTATATGAATTGAGACCTTTCGTTTGAGCGACACAGTTATTAGTGGTGTAATATATATACATTTTTATTTTTGCAGGAAATGATGTAAATAGTAATTTAGCGTTGAGAGTAAGCGAGTAAACAAATTGGAAGTATGAGAATGAAAAATAATGAATATGAAGGGTGGGGTTAAAATGGTAGTTGGATTGGAGGATTTTAAAAAGTAAACCAATACCACTGCATAATAGAACGCTATACTATAAATGCATGGCAAACGGAAGGGGTCATCATCTAGTACCGCTTTGTATTCATATACTCTATAATATATAATATATATAATATAATATAATATATATAACATCGACTATATATTATAATAATAATAATAATAATAATAATAATAATATATATATATATAATAATAATAATAATATAATAATATATAACATATAATATATCTTTCATATAGTTCTTTAGATAAAGATCTCATAGCTGTAAATGAAACTGGAGTTGTAGCGGTTAAGGCTAAAAGGTTGTAATAATAATATATAATAATATGTATATGTAATAATAATATAATAATAATATAATAATAATAATATGTATATATAATATAATAATATAATAATATAATAATAATATATATATAAACAAGAGAAACTCTTTAACTGCAATGCGTCCTTTATTTATTTTAAGGAAAAATTTAATTTTTCTCGTCCTTTTGAATAAAAGCTATGTTTATTTGTATTATTGTTTTATATCAAAAAAGATTAGGCTCAAGAAGCCTGACATAGGCCTAGCAGAATTTTTAAATAATTATTTTTACCTCTAGGTGAGGAATAAACAACACTTAATTAAACAAAATGTTATATAATTAGAATTCAATAAGCACAACGCCTTCTTGCCTCTGTTCCAAGCTTGCTTTTAGCAAATATGGGTAAACATTTATTTTCCTCTGCCACCATAATTGAAAATATCGTATACATTGATGAAATAGATAGATAGATAGTTAGATATATAGATAGATAATAGATGATAAGAGAGAGAGAGAGAGAGAAGAGAGAGAGAGAGAGAGAGAGAGAGAGAGAGAGAGAGAGAGAGAAGAGAGAGAGATATTCAAAATCTTTTTTTTTTTTTATTTCGTAAGATTTCACTGGGTGGTGAGCACGAAAGTTTCGTACTCATGAAATTTGCTTATTTTTTCGCTCAACAACAAGGTATGACGCTTGGCTTTTCCTATATTTATAAAGAAATATGAAGATCTACCCGTACGCCACCGCTTTCCAATTTCTTAAGAACAAGTAGGAAGGAAAATTTCCATGTTGTTAAATTATTATAAAATTATTTATTACTAAGTAGTAGATTTTCTTTAAATTTGTTTATAAATCGGTTTCCAATAATAATAACTAAAAATTCTAATAATTTATTTTCACCATTTAAATTATTTTATTAAAAGACTAAAAAATATTGGGTGGAGCTACCTACCCTACTTACATTATATAATATTTTGAATTATGTATATATATATATATACTATATATATATATAGATAGATAGCGACGTATATATGTCTGGATATATATATATATATAAATAATATATATATATATATATATAAATTATATATATATTTATATATATATATATATATATATATATATATATATATATATATATATATATATATATATATATATATATATATATATATATATATATATATATATATATATATATATATATTATATATATATAAAGCATAAAAATTAAAGTTAATCATTAGACTGATCCGACAATAGAAAACGTTTTTTAAAGCAAAAACTTTTATAAATAAATATATACTTACAGTATTTATATGAATTGTTTTTATAAATTTCATTTTACTTTAGGATTAATAAATCAATTTCGTTCAAACGCAAAACTATTCTTTGTATTAATAACTACGAAAAAATAAATAAAATAATAAAATTAGAATAAAAATTAATTGTGGTCAAACAGGGCGGGATGTGCAGGATTGTTTAAATCTCAGGAGGGTCAAGCTAAGACTAAACACCTTCATCAAGTAAATAGGCATTTCTAGGTAAGCTTAGGCAAAAACAAACTTGAAACCACAAATCTTTTTCTAAACTTGATAATGTCACTCCTACTAAAATCATCAACAGCTGCTGTGCCCTAGCTAACAATAGAGGCTGGCTGTCAGGCCTGTGTTTCACTGCAGATGGAGCAGGGTTTGGTTACAATGTAATTGCAAAATTTAGGCCATTGTAGTATATGCCTTATGTATGTATATGTATCATATATGTAATAATAATATATATGTAATATGTATGTAATGTATAATATAATATAATATGTAATATGGAATGTAATAATAATAATAATAATATATGTAATAATAATAATAATAATATATAATATAATATATAATAATATAAAATAATAATATTAATATAATATATATGTAATAATAATAATATATATATATATATGTAATAATAATATATATAATATATATGTATATAATAATAATAATGTCAGTAATGACCTTTGCTGCTATAGATGGAGGGATTATTATGGAGATTGTTTTAAAGTTATATATATATGTAGCAATAAAATAATAATATATGTAATATAATATGTAATAATATATAATAATAATATAATAATAATAAATAATATATATTAATATATGTATATATATATGTATGTAATGTATATAACAATATAATATATAATAATATATAATACTAATATAATAATAATATATGTATATATATAATATATATATATATATATAATAATATGTAATAATATATATGTATAATACAATAATAACCTTAACAACATGTATATATAATAATAATAATATAATATAATAATATATGTAATAATAATATATGTAATAATAATAATAATAATAATAATAATAACATATTAACATATGTATATATAATCCTGAAGGGTGTCTTTTCTCAATGAGGGAGCACAAACTTATTCGGTGTTTGTTCCAGACAAAAAAAGTGCAATAATTTCCCTTCCAGTTAAAAAAAAGATTCTTCATTTTCAACTGTGTCAATATCCTTTTGAGCTTCGTGCGATTGGGAACATATTTCTGATATATTCGTTATTTCGTCTTGGGAGGGGGGGGGGGGGAAATTCAACCAAGAATGGGGAGGCCGGAAACAAATTTTTTGTTTTAATGGAGCTGCATAGTTAACAGTGTACATATATTTTCTTTGTAGCTATGAAAAAATATTCTTAATAACTGTATAATTTATAAAAGTATCAGTATCGTTATAATCTTTTAATATTTATGCATATTTTCCGGCTTGGAACACCCTTCACTACACTACACGTGTTGGTAACCAGCTGGAGATTTTAATTCTGACTCATTCAGTTTTGTCCGCCGAATTTTTTCTATATTATTATTATTATTATTATTATTATTATTATTATTATTATTATTATTATTATTATTATTATTATTGTGTTGTGATTATGGCTGAAACAGCAAGTCTTATTACGATTCATCTTTTTTTGTGTTTATTATTATTATTATTAAGATATAGGCCTATTTCTATATTATATATATAATATCCATATTGAAAATTTATAATATTTATTTACTCTCTTCTCAAATATATATATATATATATATATATCTATATATATATATATATATATATATATATATATATATATATATATATATATTATCCTGTCGTTCTCCTACTCGTTCGCCACTTCTTTCTTCAGTTACGGAGAACCTATAGTCAAGGACCGAGTCAGGCTTTGTCCTTGGTAACTCTTTCCCCCATGAAAATTTGCACTTTCGGTGTATATCACCACTTTATCGTGGATACAGGGTCTTCCTCAAGCGTTCTCTCCTCCGATTAAGTGCGTGATTTTCCATCGGCTCCGTCTGCTATTATTGAGTTCACTGCCAATACCAAGGCCATTGTCTGTCCTGGGGAACTTAATACTTTCTTCTCTTTACCTTTCTTCCGTCGTGAGTTTCAGTGGACATTCATAATACCAAACGTTGCTAAATCGCTTTTAGGGATCGACTTCTTTCACCAATTTTATCTTATTATCGACTATGGTCGTTTTTTAATCGTCTTGGAATTTACTATGAGCCTTCTTGCTCCTATTAAGCTCTGTGATGGCGCGGCTCGGTCCTTAATTTTCTACGCTGGTTTTTGTGTGATTCTCTCGCTTACTTCCAGTCTTAACCCTCTTTGTCTCTATAATTCTATTTCTCGTGTGTTTTACAGGCTTGAAACTGGGGATGCTCGTTTCCCCAGTCTATGTTAAAGTGAGACGCCTCGCAGAAGTCAAATTAGCAATTACTAAAAGTGAATTCTTTTCATTGTCACAAACAAGCTTGTATCAATCCAGATATTTACCCCTTATTTATAATCCACAACATCTCTTCTAAACTTCATATGTTAAATTCTTTAGCAAAGTGGATCTCTTTTGGGCCTATCACCAGATTCGAATCCATCCTGAAGACGGGGAAAAGAAATCTGTCACCACACCATTTGGTCTCTATGAGTTTCTTTTCAAGCCTTTTGGCCTTAGTAATGCTTGAGCCACCTTTCGAAGCTTGATAAACTATTTTTAGAGACATTATTTCCGACTTTGTGGACATAAATGATCTGCTGATTTCCTTTTCCTCTGAGTGGCAGCATACTTCTCATCCCCGGCAGGTTTTCCAGTTTCTTCTTAATAAGGCCTTTACACCGTTCTCTTATTATTATTATTATTATTATTATTATTATTATTATTATTATTATTATTATTATTATTATTATTATTATTATTATTATTATTATTATTATTATTATTATTATTATTATTAGTTATTATTATTATTATTATTATTATTATTATTATTATTATTATTAGTAGTAGTAGTAGTAGTAGTAGTAGTAGTAGTAGTAGTAATAGTAGTAGTAGTAGTAGTAGTAGTAGTAGTAGTAGTAGTAGTAGTAGTCTCATTCATAAATCTTTGCACTTTCTAGACTTTAATATCTCATCAGCGAATCTTTCAACTCTTGTTGTTTAGCAGAGGGAAATATCTTCTTTCCCATACCCTACTGTTTATGCTTCCCCTTGTCGGGTTTTGGGTATGTCCAAAGGTGGCTAGGATAACGAAATGTGTTGAACCGAAGCGGGGCTTGCTATTTAGCCTTGACAATCTCCTTTCTCTAATCCACTTGATTAGGAAGAATATGTAGCTCAATTTCCTTTTGATTCGAGAACCTCCTCAATAGGTGGAAAAGAAGTTTGGTGATAAAAACTAACTAAATAATAAATAAGTAAATTTAAGAATTGAAAAATAAAAACGATAGCACGATAGAATTCATGACGTTCGGGCGATGAAAATTTCAATCGTGGAAGAAAATTTTGCAATACTTCATGAACTGCAGAAGTTGGTGAACTTCTGAGGCGAACAACACCCTTCTCTTTGAATAGGGCTACGCCCGTGAGTGGTGGTAACAACTGTAAATAATAGTTCTTATACGAAGGTGATTTTAAAAATATTACTATCATTAAGGATATGAAAAATGTTTATGATGCAGGGTTGATTAAAATTTCTATCATCCTGAAAGTTCTGCAACCTCTATTAAAAGGAATCACTACTACGTTGTTACGTTTTTTTTTTTTGTAAAGACAAAGACTGAAGTAAAAAAAATTTAAGAAAATAAGAAAAAAAACTATCACTTACCAGACTAGCGACAACAACGTTGCCAATTAATGATTGCCATGCAGCTGCTAATGATCCTCCAACTACTCCAGCAGCACCAAATCCGGCTCCTGTCAAATGAATAAATACTATAAATCAATGGCGCTGAATCTGAGAGGTTCATTGCCGATAAGGGGTAATTTGAAAGTGCTTCCCTAACAAGAAAAAGTTAGAGTTTGTTCATATCTGAGGTAGTAAGCGATAAACATTTCTTGAATCAAACTTGAGACGTTTGTCATAATTTTTAAATTTATTCCTTTATTATAGGGTTGGCCGACGAACCAGGTGTGGTGCGTGGTGCGCCATACAAATCCAGTGTATCGGTGCGGTGCGGTGCGGTGCGGTGCGGTGTGTGGTGCGCATTGAAACATAGAGGTGCGGTGTGGTGCAACAAAAATGACTTTTTGTGCGATGCGTTGTGCGCTTACTCTGGTGCGGTGCGGTGCGGAGAGGTGCGTTGCGGTGCGCAAAATCCCGGTGCTCGGCCAACTCAACTTTATTGTAAATGATGACGAGATTTTAATCAGTTAAGCATTAACTTTGAGAGATGTAAGAGCGATGCGGTAAGCTGTGTTATCGCTCGTATGTTAGGGGATTACCCAGAATAAAATTAATACAAAAGTTTTGGTATTTTTCCGTTATTATTTTTTTTTTTAAATTTGCTTCTTTACACATATTTACCCTCTGCTTAAAATGGATAGTAGTAACATAAGAAACATTGGTCAGTATACAAATGTTCTTTTATTTTTAATTTCAGTTTTATACCTGCTTTACATGATGAACTGATATGTTTTACTATGACAGCAATGAATCAGTGAATCAATGAAACTTTGTCGTCTCAAGGAACATTAGAAAGCGAAACTAATATCATTCTAAATCAAAACTGTAATATTTAACTCACAGAAAAAGAATTTTGAAAGTTCATTGTATTCTTCAAGAGCTCTAATCAATAATTTCCCTATTTACTGCAAAATTTGGAAAGAATTATACAACAATATTAGAAGATTTATTTGAACCAGCTATTTCAGTTTTTTCTCCAAATAGGTCTGAAGAAGGATGACAAATATATCATAAGCATGTTACTGAGTAGTGACATTGTTTGCAGCAGAATAGATAAGATGAGGAGAAATTTCTAGAAACAGCTTATGACAAAGTAAAAACTAAGAAATGTCGTAATGTAGATGGCCAAATCTAGTGTAACATTAAGAGAAATACTCATGTTTTTTTAAGGAGTGAAGGAATCTTAACTCCCATTTTTGAAACAATATTAATAGCTCCTCATTAGTCTAGACTATAAAGCATTATTTAACTTTATTGTTATTGTCAAAGTTATTCAAGACTTGGAAGAGGACATTGAAATAATCAGAATTCTGCAAGAAAAGGTTGATGACATTGAATAGGCACAAAATGAAAATAAAGTTATTCTCTCTGGACCTGGGCTATTCTCTATGGACCTGGGATATTCACTCTGGACATGGGGTTTCTCAATATTTCGTAAATAATAATTTGAAGCCAAATGCCCATGATATTGGTTGTTCATATTATTAATAGATACACTAATGATAATTTAAGTATACAGGATCCCACATACAGTATATGTGTCAAAGCTTAATAATAATAATAATAATAATAATAATAATAATAATAATAATAATAATAATAATAATAATAATAATAATAATAATAATAATAATAATAATAATAATAATAATAATAATAATAATAATAATAATAATAATAATAATAATAATAATAATAATAATAATAATAATATTTAATAATAATAATAATAATAATAATAATAATAATAATAATAATAATAATAATAATAATAATAATAATAATATAATAATAATAATAATAATAATAATAATAAAAATAATAATAATAATAATAATAATAATAATAATAATAATAATAATAATAATAATAATAATAATAATAATAATAATAATAATAATAATATTTTGCTGAATGTGAACAACGTCTTTGTCAAGTATAAACTATATTCACACAAGAAGAATGCAAGAAATCTATAATACTTTCATGACTTTTTAATAAAAATTAGAGCATCTACTTTCTACCAACTCTGACAGTTCAAAAGGTTAAATTCTCAAATTGAAATAATGGTCTTTACTAGGAATGGAACACCCTGTATTCGCTGTGGAAGAGTTGGAAAAGTTCAAAATATTGGAAACCTAAAGTCTAAAAAGATTCATTGCCTATGCAAAAAATACTATCGAAACATAGATATTAGGGCTTCAAATTTTGCTTTGCTCTTTTCACTATTATATTTTGAGAATAAAAAAAACGAAGTTGTAGAACTATAAACATAGCTAAAGTTGATTTTCGATTGAGTATACTTTGCTGATACTAATATGTAAGTGAATATTTATGTATCGATTTTCGCGCTATTAATTTGTTGAATTAAGTTTAAAATTGAGGTTTGTAAGTTTTTTACGATCATTCAAACTGTATATAGTCTCACTGGTTAACTTTTAATTGGTTTTTGGTTTATTATATAATATGCTTACTGTAAACTACATGCTTATATTAAAGTTGTCATTGTTGTTTTTATATCTATTGTCCAAAGCAGTGATATCGAAGTAGGGGACTTGAAAACTGTTTCGAGATGCCTTCTTTTTTGAATAGTCAAATTGGACCAGTGGTAGAACCTCCTGTACATTGCTTAAAGGCGATGCTGTTGTTGATGGTTCAAGTCCTGGCGTGAGTGAAATTTTTCTCAGTCTTATTATTGAATAATTTAACGCATCTATTGTTGTGCCCATGTCGGCTTTGGTTGGCTGCTCCTGTAACCCAGGAATTATCCAGCTATATATATATATACCTGCCAGAAGGAAAGGAGCAGCTGCAGCTGCCCCAGCAGCCCCTAATCCACCAATTCCAATACCAATTGCGATTTTAGCCCATTTTGGAAGACCTGTAGTGCCAGAAATGTCAACGTAAATCCTGGCTTTAAGGTACAGTTTTCTGAAAAATTACGTAAAGGTATTTAAGAAAAATATTTTAAGAAAAAACTTTCTAAAGGGAAATAACAAAATAAAAATTAAGGGAGTTTATCTGAAAGAAATATAAAGTGACTATTAACTATAAATTAGAGTTGATCGAGCACCGGAATTTGGCGTACCGCATCTCACCGCACCAGACCAAAAGTAATTTTTGTCGCACCGCACTGCATCTCTATAATTTTAAAATCGCACCGCACCGGGTCACTGGATTCGTGTACCACACCGCACCGCACCGGGTCACTGAATTCGTGTACCGCACCGCACCGCGCCGCACCACACCGCACCGCACCGGGTCACTGGATTCATATACCGCACCACACCAAAATGAGCGCACCACGCACCGCACCGCACCGCACCAGGTGCTTCGGCCAACCCTAATATAAATCAATGCATGAATATTAACTTTTATAAGCAAACAACAACAAAAAATTAAAATATTTTATACAAAGAGTGCATTGTAACTATAAACCAAGGAAAATATATTAATTTTTATTAGCAACCAACATAAAAAATAATGTAGTTTACCTATAGAAATATATGGAAACTATATTAAAATTAGTATCAAGGCAAAAATATGAACTTTTTATTGGCAAGTAGCAAAAAAATGATAAAGTAGTATAAAATAAGAAATATATGCTAACTGTAAAATATATTAACTTTTAAAATAGAAAACCAATATAAACTAAATGTAGTTTATTCAAAGCAATAGAAAACAAATATAAAATAAATGTAGTTTATCTAAAGCAATAGAAAACAAATATAAACTAAATGTAGTTTATCTAAAGCAAAAGAAAACAATTGCAAACTAAATGTAGTTTATCTAAAGCAATAGAAAATAAATATAAAATAAATGTAGTTTGTCTAAAGCAATAGAAAACAAATATAAACTAAATGTAGTTTATCTAAAGCAATAGAAAACAAATATAAAATAAATGTAGTTTGTCTAAAGCAATAGAAAACAAATATAAATTAAATGTAGTTTATATAAAGCAATAAAAAACAAATATAAACTAAATGCAGTTTATCCAAAGCAATAGAAAACAAATATAAAATAAATGTAGTTTATCTAAAGCAATATAAAACAAATATAAACTAAATGTAGTTTATCTAAAGCAATAGAAAACAAATGTAAACTAAATGTAGATTATCTAAAGCAATATATTACACTATAAACCAAGAAAAGTATAGTAACTTTTTTATTAACAAACAACGAAAAAAAACGTAAGGTAGTTTATCTTATGAAATATATGGTAACTGTAACGTATAAATAAACCAAGACGAATATGTTAATATTTATTGGCCAATAACAGCAAAACCTAAGGTAGTTTACGCAAAGAAATATTCGGTAATAGTAAACTATATACCAATTTACGAATATTAATTTTTATTAGCAAACAACAGCAAAAATTAAGGTAGTTAAAAAAATGTATTACAACTGCAACCTATAAACAAAGGCAAGAATATTTATATTTTATTAGCAAACAATAACATAAGAATTAAGTTAGTATACATAAAGACCTGGCTATATGGTAAATATAAACTGGCTCATATCGGTTATCTGCTTCCAGTTAAGCTTAAGTTAATTTTTTTAAACCTACGTTATCGAACAAAGTATACAAAGCGCGCATGGTACCAGAAGCATGTTTTTTTAAACAATGCAAAGTGAAATAAATTATAAATATAAAAATAAATTACGTTAAGTGAGGTTATGATACGTTAATTGGGTTATGTTGAGTTACGTTAGTTTACATAGATCTAAACTTTTTTTAAAATATTTTTAAAGGTGTCAAGCTGTTTTATTACTAAAGTTTAAATTTGACTCTTTACAGTTTTATTTCACTTTTATGAAATGTGTTCGAATCCATGCAATTGATAGGTATATAGAAGTAGAAGCATATAAACGACATGATCCTATAAACTACAAACCAAGGAAGTATAAAATTTTTTATTAGCAAACAACGAAAAAAAGTTTAGATTAGTTTACCTAAGAAATATTTGGTAACTATAAACTATAAACCAGGCAAACATCTACAATAAACAAACAATATAGATAATTAATGTTCTATAATTAGAAGAAAAAAAATGAGTAAGATCGAAATTTTCATATTTTAACGAATATTTTCAAAATATAAATATGCGGGTTAATATAGTCAACAGAAAAATTAAGTCCAATAGGATATTTAATGAAGTTTAAGAATTTCCCACTTTCGTAAATTTTTTTCTTTTCTTTTGTAATAAGGATATTTGACAAATCAAATAAGAAAGGGATTTTTTTTAGAATTCTTACCAAATTAAAAACGCCTTAAGAATAGTTTTATATATATATATATATAATAAAAATCAGTAATGACGTATTTAATAGGATGACGTAATAAACATTTGAAGCTGAGAACTTAAACACCAACTAAAGTAGCATTTCAGCTAGCTTTTCGAGTTTGAATAGTTTAATACAAAATAAGAATTCTGATTGATGTTGGAATTATAGATTTTTGGAACACTTAGCCAATAGTAATGCACTTATCAAACTATATTATATGAATTTTTATGAGATCAAAAACTTAATTGGCAGCATTTTTCTATCGGGTATATTTTTTTTTAGTAATTGAAATAATGTATAGGAACGAGAAACATATATATCGGTAATATAATAATAGATTACATGTACTGTATACTGTCCTAAAATCTAACTCTTTTTGTAATTCTGTTGTAATTGTCTTGCAACAGATTCTTTTTTAGATTCCAATAATAGTCAACAATATTTGGTTCATATTTCATTTGGTTCATATTTACCGGTGAAAGCGTTTATCATGTTCATCACTCAAAACGTCAAAGTGTATAGTGGAAAATCTAAAGGCGAATGTAATAATTGAATTTCAAAAGACATATTACGTTCTAGTTCTCCATAGCTTTGAAGTTTCATTTCATTCTCACCACATAGGCTCAATCCAAAGATCAGAAACTTACTTATAAGTTCTCTGTAGTATCCTAATGGTTTCCTAGGTAGTTATTTCCTACGTATTTGTAAATGATTTCTATACATTCATTTCATTTCATTCATTCATTTCATTTTATCATTCAAACTTCCTTCAAATGAAGGATTACTCACTAGTTTTCTTCTTTGTGGTTCAACAAATATGACTTCTTTATCTTTGTATCACTTATAATAAGGAACATGCCTTTCATTAACTGGAATCCTATGATCCAATCCTTTAATAGAATTCTTCATCAAACTGAGCTTCTTGTATAGTAGGTAAATATATTTTTTTCTGCTGAAGAAAGTGCCTGATTTACTTCATTCTTCTCTTTCACAGTGTTTTTCCTCTCTTCTGTTCCACTAGCACAAGAAGCAATATAACTTAGTGTCCCAAATTACAATTCAAAGGAGACCGTAGTTGCATTCAGATTTTCTCAAACATGGCATAAATATTTCTTATACATAATCTTGTTTAGTACAAGTTTCATATTTTCATACGACTGCTTCATATGAGAAGCAAAAGCTATAAATATTGATGAGAACTTCTTTCCAGAATGAAGTAGGAATGCTTTCAAACAAAGCTTTGAAAAGTCTATATAAAAAGATACCATTGTTCAGGATGGTACATATTTCCCAATACTTCCTGTAAAGCACACATCATTTTACTAAAGTAGAAATGTTTAAATTTCGACGGGCACTCACCAAAAATACTTACCATGATGATTTTTTTTAATATAAATGTAGATCACAAACAAGATCATTTAACTAAGATTAATTAAATGAGTCTCACTATAAGTATTTGCCAAAATGTCTGGATTTCTTTTTTTAACATCGTATACGGCTACGCGAGGTTCGATTTTAGTAGCACCTTCATCTTCAACTAAGCTCCACGCATCTGGTAGTATTAAAATTGAAAGCTGAACTCTGAGATGTTGGCCATATATCAGAGAGAATATTTGGATTTTTTTTAACAGTGTTCTTAGCTGTTATTCCTGATATTTATGTTTTGCAAAAATGAAATAGTTCAAAGAAGTGGTCCTTCGGTGGTTCTCTCCAAATCATTGGAATTTCAAATTGCTGTTGACTAGATCCATTTACCAAACCAGTCAGCACATGAAGCACAGTGATATGAGGAGCTTCGGATTACCCTGGTTAAATATTTCACACCCACAATACAGTTCATACTACATATATGAATGTAGTTAGGTTTATTTTTTGTGACTTTAAAGTGACCTGATCACAGACAAAGTAGAAAGAGTTTGGATAATTGAAGCAACTGCGAGGCATTGCCAGGATGTAATATGTATGAATAAATACTTTATACACACTAATGTATACATATATACACACAATCTAGCTTTGCAGAGAGAGTATCAAAACGAAGACAGTTACGAAACCTAGTTTTAACACTGAATGAAAACAATATTAAATCTTTGGCTTATTCCATCACACTCAAACGCATACTATCATACAAGTGACATTTCTTAAAAGATGCTAGTTGTACAGCTCGAGAAATTAGTTTCTGAACAGATTTTTTTTCCAAATATTTTAATCATTTGAATTTATGTTTGCAACCATGATGCAAACTATTGTGTTGCCATGACAATAAATAATAAAGCTTACCTAGCAACTCACGTTGTCAATGCAACATTATAGGTTGCATTATGGTTGCAAACATAATTTCATATGATTAAAATATTTGAGAAGAAAACTGTTCAGGAACTAATTTCGCCAGCTGTACATATGATGCATATGACAGACTCATACTGTATACAAGCTACGTGCTTGAAGGCTACATCATGGAAGGTTATTTATACTGTACTTTTATAGAGACAAATCTATTCTCAAGACTTATTAGTAAAGAAGTGTGCATAAAAAAAGTCATTCAAAAAAGAAAAAACAACAACAACAACAATACACGTCTTATAAAACATCGTTTTTTTTTTTTTTCCACACTTACGTCTCTTTATCCGAAGTAGAAGATGAAACTGCCAAAGTTTTAGAAGATCCGAGAGAAGATTTACATGTCTTTACCGTCGTTATTCCGTTAGAAGCGGTCACAAATATGCGATATTCAGACGATGACTGATTTGAAGCATTTTGTGGTGGTGATGATGATGGTGGTTCACGCTTGCTTTTTGAGCTATGCATGCCTATATATATTATATATATATATATAATATAGTATATATATATTAATATATATATAATAATACTATATATATATAAAAAATAATAAATAATATAATATAATATACACCTCCTAGATTAAGGGCTCCTGCCCGTAGCATGGTGTTTTAATATATTTATAATATATATAATAATAATATATATATATATATATAATATATTATATATAATCATTATATAATAATATTATATATAGTATTTAAATATATATATAATATATATATATATAATATATAATATATAGATATAATATATATATAATTAAATATATATAATATATTATTATATATATATATAATTATATATAATATATATATATATATATATTTATATATATAATTATATATATATATATATATAATATAATATATATAATACTATAGTAAATTATATATATTATACTTGATATATATATATATATAAATAATGTATAATATATAAGTATATAATATATAATATAATATATAATATATATATAATTATATATATAGATATATATTATATATTAAATAAACTATATACAGTATATATATAATATAGATATATATATATATATATATTATATATAAGTATATATATATATATCATATATATATATATATAATATAAATAATATATAATATATATAATAAGTTAATATTATAATTAGGGCTCTGCCCGTAAGCAGTGGTGTTTATCTGTAATAATATATATTATATAATATATAATATATAATATATTAATATATAAGTATATATATAAATATATAAATATATATATACTATATATATAATACATATAATAGATATATAAATATAAATCAGGCGCGGTTTTACGGGGGGAAGCACAGGAGGCAGGGCCTCCTCTAAAAAAAAATAAAAGGCAACTAATGTAATAAAATGATTCAATATTATTTATACCTATTAAAATAAGTTTAAAAAGTTATACAAGAAAGCTAATTTTACATTAAGATCATTATTGCTCTTGCTAAACATATTTTCCTAAGGATCATTACGGAGGAATTTTCGAATTTGTGCCTCCAAGAAGCTAATATAAGCTTTCAAAACGACTGGGTTGTCAGGCAAAACGTAAAAGAACGCTTATTCTTAGTTTTGTCTATTTTGAGATTTTCCACAAAGCCTCCCTCCGAACACTCAGTACAAATGCCTCCAAATTGGCAACTCTACTCCATAAGTAAAGTTGCCCTTTGCAATAGTATATTGTAAACAAAATAAAGAAACGAATTTTTTATAAAAAGTAAATAAAAAAAACTTAGTTAAATATATATAGATATAGTATAATAATATATATATAAATATTATAATATATCATAGTATATAATATAATATATATATAATATATAATATTAGAGGGGGAGAGAGAGAGAGAGAGAGAAGGAGAGAGAAGAGAGATAGAGAGAAGGAGAAGCGAGAGAGAGAGAGAGAGAGAGAGAGAGAGAGAGAGAGAGAGAGAGAGAGAGAGAGAGAGAGAGTTATGACTAAAAGTACTATATTGAGACCGGATGCCAGGGTAAGAGCGAAGAAAGTCCAGATGGGACTCCGCGGGGCAACGCAAGTTCGGCACCGTAAAGATTTGTAAAAGTGTGATAGAGCTGTCAAATTTTGGATTACCACTGTAATCAGTCTAGTTAACTCTAAAACGCAAGGTTAGATAGCCATCCTCCCCAGGAGAAACGTGTTGTCAAAACATTAAGAATGCAAATACTGGTTTTGTTAAATACGCTGAATTATAGAAACTACGATGAATATAACTGTTGCAAGGTTTTTGGATCATGCACAATGCAGGATTAAAAGGAGATTAGTTATTTGACTCTTGAAACCAAAGGGAATTGCGAACGGACAGGTAGGTAAGAAACTAAAGAATGGTTTAAAGACACTTCCCCCGGTTTAGTAATATTGTAGGTTGGTAACTCGTGGGTACGAGTTACGTGACTATTATTTTGCAACATTTAATCAAGCAGGTTACGTGACCAGTTGGGGCAATTAACACGTGTCATATTTTCAAAGGTTTAGTGCTTATTTTTCAAATTTATGTTTGAAAAAGTCGTACCTTGACGTGAGTACGTGATAGACCGGTTTATTTTTGTGTCAAAGATGTGAAAATATGTTGTTTTGTTCCCGGTTTTCGATGTGATTTAGCTTATGAAAATTAATATATTGAATATGGAGATGACAAGCTGTATGTTAAAATAATATTATAAAGTCTTTTACTAATGTTGTTTACAGTCAAGAAAGGAAATGTCAGTATGAATTAATAAAATTAACGAAAATCTTTATTTATTATAACTCCGGTTGAAAGCAGCAGACAATAAAGGAAAGAACTTTCGGTATAATATATATATATAGATATATATGATATATATATATATATATATATATATATATATTTATATATATATATTGATAATATATATATTATATATATATATATATACAGTATATATATAATATATAATATATATAGTAATATAGATAGTATAAATAATATGAATATAATATATATATATATATAGATAATCGGTAGATGCGACAGAATCACAAGGCAAGGGACTAGGTTTGATATATCGTCCGGATCCTAGGTGGTAAGTAGTATAGTGAGCGCAACTGAGAGCAGAAAGCAACGTCATGTCAGCAGCTGACTTGAGAAATGCCCCCAACTCCTTAAAGATTTGTGGAATCTTCCAGAAGCAACATTGCACATCATCGACGACGGTCTGTTTTAGAACCGAGGACGAGATTAAGGATATTCAGATCTACAGCCAAAAGCTAAATCATGTAGTCAGCTGACTTGGAAATTTCCCCTCACTCCGTTAGAATTTAGGGATTTTGACGCTTGATGCCTTCAAATTAAGGGTTTCCAAAGTCATGGAAACCGTTTTTGAGATATGAAGACCATTTTCGAAGGTTTTGAACCTGATCTCGCTGACATCCACCTAAAAATTTTTTCTTTTTTTGGCTTCCTTGACAAGTTTCAAATAATCGGGAGATCATTTCTGATGATTCCATTCAATTTATTATAGTCTTCTACCCAGATTGGCGATTAAATCATTTTTCTACTATCTTTGGTTGGCTAAATACACAGTTTTCGTGATCGATAAATATAATCGATTGGTTTCATAATAATCGATCAGTAGTGATGCGAGTAGATTCCAGGGAAAGGAAAAAGCGTGAGGTGGGGGGAAGGGGTTACTGGTAGCGATATATCGAACCTCCAATTTAGGGATTTGCGAGTTCCAATCCCCACCAAACCTCATACCTCTACCTCTGATTATGCGACCTCGTCGGAGACGAGGTTTCAAGTCCCTGCACTTCCTAAGGGGGTGGTGGCCTCTAAAAGTAGGATTTTAAGGTTAGGCGGGAAAAAGTAAAATAAATAAATTAATATCTCTTAATATATATTTATATATATATATAAATAAATATATTATATATAATAAATTATAATATAATATCATATATAAATATAATATAATATATATAAGTATTATATTATAATAATATACTCAGAAACGAAATTAGAAACTGTAACAACCCAATAAGGGGAGTTTAAATGTTCTTACCATATATATATATAATCATATAATATAATAATATATATATAATATAAATGAATATATATATAGTTATAGTATATATAAAATGATATATATAATAAGTATTAATAGTATAAATAAGATATATATAATAATATATATTATAATCTATAAAATTAATATATATATAATAAAATATATATATATTAATATATAATATATATATATATATATAATATATATAATAATAATAATATTATATATATAAATATTAATATATATAAGATATATATTTTATATAATTATATATAATATTATATAGTATATATTCTACACCCCGTAGTAGCGTAAGGGTCTCGAAAGATTAAAGTTTTTATGCGTGAGCACCAAAAACAAAATTTAGAGAAAAGTTTAAGTCTTATAACACATGAATAAGAGGAAGAGCCAGAGTCAGGAAGGGAGTCAGAAAAAGAGGAGGAACTGGAACACGAGACGGAGCATGAGCTGAGTCGGTGCCGGATCTTGAAACAAAGATGTAGTATGACATTCCATATATTTACGAACCCGTAGAAACCGATATTGTAGGTTCAAAAGCCCTCCGGGGTGTTTGACCACTCCCAGGATGGGGTCTCAAAAAAAAGAAAAAAAAGGAAAAATAAGGGCAAACGCACAGAGTTCTTAACAGGAAGAAAGACGAAGGATTCCAGGAGGAATAAAAATGGTAAGGGCTACCTTCAAGAGAAGAGGCCGAATCTCAAAAATGGGGTTTTACCCACAAAACGAAATTTTTATGAGAAAATCAGATAATAATGAATCCAAAAAGTGTAAATGTTGTTAAATACGATTGTTCACACTCTTTGTTATATTGGTTGCTCGGCATGTTAATTATAACGACTCTTTACTTGTTCCTCTTTCTCTATCTTTATTTCTACCTATCTTTCTCAACACATTGTCTAAGTTTGCCTAACAAAACCTAACCTTGCTAAAAATAATAACGTAACACACATAGCTTATTAATTATAACGCCTCTTTCCTTCTTCCTTTCTCTCTCAACACCTTATCTAACTTAACCTAACCAAACCTAAAGCTACCTTATTGTTCACATGAATGATTATGTTCTAAAGTATACGTGACATCATTTTGGGATATCAAACATTATACCCTGTTTTTGTTCACTTCAAGTTTTCTTTTGCCAACATTTTTATTATATGATTATTTTAAAAGCTGCAACTTTAATAAAAAATATATCCCGCTTTCTAAACTTTGTGGGTTAACATTTATGTTTTCTTTTGAAAGCTGTAACGTTCATTTTTTCACATTTAATATTCAAACCTCATTTTCTTTTTGTATGCCCTAGCTTTTATTTTTCTTTTGTAAGTTGAAACATTTATATTTTATTTGCTAAGTTTTTATAATTTCCTAAGTTTTTTTGTTTAACATTTACTGTTTTTGTTTTAAGTTTTTATTTTTTATAAGTTTAATTTTACATTTACTGTTTTGTTTTAAATTTTTGTTTTTAAACATTTTATTTATTTCAAAAAGTTTTATTTATTTTTTTTAATTTCAATTACTTGAATAATTTTTTTTTTTCCAAAAAACTTTATTCTTTAATGTTTATATCGCAAAAATTATTAGTTTATTGACCCTAAAGCAATAAAGCGGTAAAAAAGATACGCAAACCACTCACCCACACTTCCTCCCACCCTCCACGATCTATTGATCTATTGCTTTAAGGCATATTTGAATTTTCAATTTTGTGTAACAAAACATAAAAATAAGTTCTTCGTGTAAAAATATTATAGTAAAGTGTAAAAGTTTATTAAAATGTGTTTTATCGACCCTAAAACAGTAACGCAGTAACACAATCTACTCATCCCACCACCTCCTTCTCTCCGTGATATATTTAAATCATATTTGAACTTTATGTTGTGTAAACATATCAAAAATAAGTTATTTGTGTAAGAATATTATAGTACAGTATAAAATTTTATTAAAAATGTGTTTTATTGACCCTAAAGCGGTAAAGCAGTAAAGTAGTAACGCAAACCAACCACACACTCCTTTCCACCATTCGCGATCTATTGTTCTACTGCTTTAAATCATATTTTGACTTGTTTTTTTGTCTTATAAACTTGATATATCACTACCAGTAACCCCCTCCCCCCCATCTCACACTTTTTCCTTTTCTCTGGAAAGAGGAAGAAACAAGAGGAGGGAAAGAGGAAGAAACAAGAGGAGGGAAAAAGTAAGAAACAAGAGGAGGGAAAGAAGAAGAAACAAGAGGAGGGAAAGAGGAAGAAACAAGAGGAGGGAAAGAAGAAGAAGTGAAGTTAGAGTTGACATTCTTTTGCCAAATGCCAAAAAGGGCGGGAGGAAAAGGAACCAAAGATTATTGAATTTAACGGAGAAAAGAGTTTTTAGTGTTAGAAGAATAGAGTTTGTACGATTCAGGGATAAAACATAAGCTGCAAGAATTTCTTGAGCTTAAAGACGACGATAACACATGCAACGTCAGCAAATAGCACGTATGAACAAGTCAATTTTAAACCTTATTTTTTTTTTAGTCTCCTTCTTCTCTTATATATATATATATATATATAATATATATATAGTATATTAGATTATATATAATATAATATATATAAAATATATATAATATATATATAATAATATATAAATAATATAATATATATGTATATATATAATATATATTATATATTCTGCATTCCGAGGGACCAGGCATGTAACGTACAAACCAAGAACATTTATCAACAGGAAGATAATAACAGTTTTTATTTCCAGCAAGCAATTTCATCAACGAAAATTCAAAAAAAAAAATTATTTTATCTAAATTATTAAATAACACCTAATAATTAGTATAATCGTTAGACCTGGCAAGCCACGGTGGATTGACCTGAAGTCCTGCATTTCCTTCAGTCACGAGAGCAAGAGTTGTCAAATAGTATTTTTAATTTACTGCTTGGAGAAAATGTTAATTTTCTTTTTAAATCCTTTTTAGGGGGTTTCGAGCCGACGGTGGGCCGGAGGGCCGAGAAACCCCGACTCCTGTCCATCTTAACTTTTACCCGTGGGTACTTTAGTTTAAAAAAACATTCAACATTTGGCACATTTGCGCGCTCCCTCGGAGTCTCGAGCTTCTTCATATTCTCAAAAAACCGTAATTTTTCAACATTTTTAAAAATTTAAATTTTCAAAAGCGTTATTTTTATTTTTTATCTTCTGGCGAACATCTCCGCTGATTAATAAAAGGAGTGGATATTTATTTCTGTGTAGCTGTTATAGTTGTGGGCATGAATAGTATGTATACCATGCCGGCCTCTTCGGGATGCTGAACATATATATATATATATATATATATACTATAGTATATATATATATAATAATAATAATAATATAATATATATATATATAGTATAGTATATATATATATAACAGTGGACGGCTCTCCATAGGCAATGCGGAACTGCAGCCCCCAAAAAATCTCCGCACGAAGCCACAACATACAAACAATTGTATTGTCCTTGTAACTGCTCTCTCTCTCTCTCTCTCTCTCCTCTCTCTTCTCCTCTCTCCTCTCTCTCTCTCTCTCGCTCGCTCTCTCTCTCTCCTCCTCTCTCTCTCTGCTCTCTCTCTCTCTCTCTCGCCTCCTAGTATATATATACCATATATAGTATTATAATATAAATATATTATGACGCACATTATTCATATAGAGGGCGCCTTTTGCTTGCATAGATGCAAATATAATCTAAATAAATTATTAGTCGGACAATTTATTCCATAGAAAAATGGGAATGCGAACTTCAAAATCCTTTGTTTGCCCAAAATAGCTCTAGTACCGTATATTTACTAATGTAACCGAGCGAATGTGTCACCGTGACGATAGCTTAAAAGGTAAGCTGAACAAAAAGTGAAATGTGTTTCTGCTGAATATTTTTCCTTTGTAGACTTCACATTTCCCTTGAAGTTTCATCATTTTTATTTTTAACGATCGTTTTCAAAAGCTAGTTATTATAAGTAATTATAATATATATAGAAATTATATATATATATAATATAGTAAATATATATATATACTATAATAAAAACAGCTCTAGACTATCCCAACATCTGGTAATATACTAATATATAATATATATATAATAATGATGTAATTTTATACATATTAATCAGATATAATAAATACTTGAAACATTTGTATCGAGTATACTGCCGATAAATGATATAATAATCATAATATAATAAATATCTAGTATATATATTTAACTTATAAATATATTTATATATATAATATAGGAGCTATATACCCAGATATATATATAATATATATAATGATAATAGTATATAGATATATTATAGATTATATGATCGCAATTTTGAAGCTATTCACCCAATAAAAAATACTTGAACGTAAAAACGTAATAAATACTTGAAACATTAGATTCAGTCAAAAGAATTTATAAATTCAGTCAAAGATTAAGTCAGAGTCGAGGAATGAATTTGATTCAGTCAAGGAATAAGTTACAGTCAATTACTAGATTCAGTCAGGTGATTAACTTCAGACATGTAATTAATTTCAGTGACGGGATTTTTTAGTCAAGGGATTAGACTCATTCAAGGGATTAGATCCAGTCAAGTAATTTGAGTCACACAAGTATTTAGATTCAATCAAGGTATTATATACAGTCAAGGGATTAGATTCAGTCAAGGGATTAGATTCGGCTAAGTTATTAGATTCAGTCAGGTGATTAGATTCAGTAAAGTCATTAGATTCAGTCAAAGAACTAAATTCAGTTAATTAAGTAATTACAGCCAAGTGATTAGATTCAGTTAAGTGATTAGATTCAGACAGGTGATTAGATTCAACTAAGGTAAGGGATTAAATACAATCAAGTGGTTACATTCAGTTAAGCGATTAGATTCAGTCAAGACATTAGATTCAGTTGAAGAATTAAATACAGTCATGTGGTTAAATTCAGTTAAGGGATTAGATTAAGAGAGTTGATCAGATTTCAGTCTCGGGATTAGATTCTGTCAAGAGATTAAATTCAATCATGGAGTTAGACTCAGGCAAGGAATTAGATTCTGTAAATGGATTAGATTTATTCAAGGGAGTAGATTTATTTTATGGGATATGATTCAACCAATTAATCGATTTAAATTAGTCAAGTGATAGGCTTCAGAAAAAGGATTAGAATCACTCAAGATAGTATTAGTTAAATGATTAGATTCATTCTGTCAAGAGATTGGATTCAGCCAAATGATTAGATTCAGCCAAGGAATTAATGAGTGAAACAATGGTAACAACATATTGATAAATTATAATTTGTTGGAATATTCATATAAGTGAATGATGAACCTACCAAGACACTAACCTCATTCGTTTCCTTATCGAGTGTCAGTACATACATTATATAAAATTATATAATGACATGGTTTTTGAAAAATAATTGTTAGTCTCTATTGTTTATCATTGAACGATTGTATGAACATAACTCACATGTCGTTGAACATTTCCAAAAACCTCTTTATTATTCCCGTTCAAGGAATCGTGCAAGGTGATTTTGTGGGAAAGAGTATCTTTAGTGCTCTGTTCACGAAAAGGGTTTATCATTCTCTCTCAAGCCTTAATCATTATATTATATTATATTATATTATATTATATTATATTATATTATATTATAATATTATATAT
>JABUQX010023345.1:20000-30242 GCA_015478945.1 Trachelipus rathkii | reverse complement strand
TAAGAGAGAAATGAAGATTGGTTATTTTTTGTTAAAATCGTACTTTCTTCTCAAGAAAATTGACAATCTTCCTTGAATTCAAAATATAAACTTATGCTTAAGCGAAAAATGTGGGCTGTATGCATCAATTTACAATAATAATGCATTTATTCAGTAAATATTTTATTTATATATATATCTCTTATTATATATATATATACTCTTCTATTTAAAATCATTTATATATTATATTTATACTATATTTATATATATAATTATTATATATTAATATCTTTATATTCTTATATATTATATATATAATATATATTATATATATTTATTATAATATATCTATATATTATATATATATGATATTTATAAATTTAAAGTAATACGTAGTATCCTTTTCAAATGCTTAAAAATATTAATAATAATAATATAATAATAATAATAATATAATAATAATAATAATAATATATAATAATAATAATAATAATAATAAAATAATAATAATAATAATCAATTAGAATAATTATATATTAATTAAGCTTTTGTCAACAACGACAAGACAATCAGTTTTTTTAAAGAATGACGTCTCAAAAGATGAGTTTCATTGGTTTTTTTAATCCTTAACAATTATAAACATATTTACATTTTTGACTGGCCTTTGCAGCATACATCAAATATATATATAACAAAAAAAAAAAATTAAAAATATTTTGCAAGTTAGACTTGGCTTTTACCTTAAAATACATAAATGAAAGTAATGTTATATATTTCATTGTACCACTGCATTACATCTATGGCCACCCAATTATAAGCAAATTGGTACATTTTGCTTTATGTACATGATGTTAAAACATTGGTTTCATTTACACAGTGCTCCTTCTTCAGTAGAGACTTCTGATGATGAACCCAATGTATCGTCAGCATACGACCTACTTGAAGAACAGTCTTAAGAGTATTCGGGTGTTCATGCCGGGTCAAAGAATATATGAACCTATTTTCGACAAAATAGTCGGCCTCATTTCTTTCGTCCATTATTCTTACAATGACCACAATTATTGGCATCTCACTCCTGTACACAATCATCAGTGTTCTCTTTACACCCTTTCCTCCAGACTTACATCTTCTTCTTTCTTCGTCATCTCCTTTTCTCTTCACCTTCCTCCATAATATCACATATTTCTTTGACTTTCTATGTCTCTTCCGACACTTTTCGCCCTTCCTGCTAACTACTACCATCTTCCTTACACATATTAGTCTCAGCACATGATAACTCTCTACACGAGTCTTCTTATCATCATCACACTTCACACTTTTACAGTCATTTTTACTTCTTTCCTCCTTTCCTGAAATTCCTTCTTTAATCATCCCGAAGTATGTTCTATCATCCTCTCCGCACATATCTTCCTTTATTATCCACACATTTTCCATACTGTCGATGTCTTCTTTTAACAACTCCTTTTCAAACCATCCATTGTGCCACTTAGCATCAGTAACCGACTGTACCAATTTTCCATGGCAGTCTCGGCGTCTCATCTTCTCTCCCTTTACCAAAGTACTCTGGCACAATGACTTTACCATATTTTTAAACAGTTCCATGAACTTTGCTCTCTCCTTTGTTCCCAAAAATCCTTTTTTTTCCAAATTTCCCCTAAAACGCAAAAAAAAAAATTAAAAATTTTTTTTCCCCTTGGAAAAAAACTTGTCCCAGCATACTGCTGAGAATAACTCTTAAACTTCTCTCTGCGTTTCGGCATACTATCACAAACTTCCTTTATACTGCACTCTTTTTCTTCCTCTCTTTGAGACATCGTATCTTTCATTTCACTAATACTTTCACCGCACCCTCCTATAGCTTTCTGTGCAGTTATGTTTCTGCGAGGTGCTTTTTCTTCTCCCACAGCTACTGCCTTTTCCTTGATGGAACTTTGTATGTGAGGAGCTACTTCACTTCTCCGTAGCTCACCACACTCATTAGTACGATCTGTCTCGTCAGACAATATGTACTTTTCATCATTTGTGTCACCTGGACCATCTGTTTTCCTGTGTCGTTCTCAACATCTCTTAGTGTTTGTAGGGAGCTTCAACTCTCTTTTCCTGTAACTTCTTCATCCTTAGGTGAACATAGGGACCCTATCATCACATTGCAGTGATGGCTCCGCGGTTGGTTCGACATCTTTATTAATGACGTCCATTGTTGCACTGACGGTTTCCCTCTGTAACAATTCTTCCACCTCCAACTCGCCATTCCAAATTATGATTTGGTTTGATCATGATTCTTCTTGGTGAATCTCCTCAGCGTTCTCAGCGATGGGGACCAGCAAACTTCTATGGTTATGCCTCGACTCTACTTTAACGAGCCCTCGACACACGGTCCGACTCCCATGCGGGTTAGGCTGACCCTTAGGGGCAATCGCGCCTTTGAACATTCCGAATGACTTAAATCATAGACGAAGTTCGCCGGCAGCACTGCTGCGGCTGTCCTAACCCACGTAATAAGGGGTGTCCACATCTATACTTGCGAGAGGAGCGCTTCTATCACCGTACCGTCCAGCAATCTTATTTTCATGTTGTCTCCAACATAACACCTCTTCGGTACGAATTTTTCTCGCACAACTACTACGTTACAACCGGTATCTCGGAGGGTTTTGACTTGATAGCCATTCACCGTCCCATACGTTACAGGTAGGTGCGACAACTCGTCATTTTCCACCTTCTCTATTTCATTCAGGAGACTCGGCTCTTCACCTGAACCATTCAGGACTTTATTGCCGATATCAGAGACTCCGGATGCTCCCGTGCTCTTTGCTTCTTCCTTCTGTTTTCCTGAATTACTTTGTCCTCTACCACTGCTGTTGAAATAAGGAGGGACTCTACAGTCTCTTGCGAGATGCCCTCTCCTTTGACACTTGAAGTACGTGACCACCTCCCTGGGCTCACTGATACTGCGACGATAACTCTGTCTGTCGCCGCTCCCACTTCCGATCTTTCTTTCATTGTTTGATGCTCTAGATGCATGTTGGTTGCTACTTTTATGATTACTATTCGTAGAATAACCATTGCCTCTCGATCTAAAATTATTATTGTTATGTTGGCTTTTATCTGCGTGATTGTGACTTCGTGTGTGACTGTTTGTTACGAACTTTAAACGATGAGCTTCCATGTAGTTCTCTGAACTAACAATACTTTCTTCAACTACTTTATTATTTTTCTCCTTTAATTTTCTCGCGTCTTTCTCCGCTTCTAATTTGACTTTTTGAGCCTCAGCATCGACTCTAGCTTTATTTGATTCAGCCTCGAGCCTAGCTTTTTCTACTTCAGCTTCAGCTTTAAGCTTAGCTTTCTCTATTTCAACTTCAAGCTTAGCTTTCTGTGCGACTGGCCTCTCTTTCGCCCTTATGTCTAATATAAGGTCCAATCCTTTCTTCCCAGTGAATCCTCGGGCTATACATATTGCCACTAACTCCATACACGAAACTTCCTCAACAACTTCAACATTAGAAGTAGCCATAGTTATAATCGTTGTATACAAAACAAATTATAAAATATATCGTCCACTAACAAAGTCACTTCTTGACGCACGAATCACAAATCACGTTTTCTACCAAAATTCTGAAATTTGGCTTCTACTGATACATGTATGAAAACCAATTTCTAACCGCGAAATTACAAATGTATATATATATATATATATATATAATAGTATATATGATATATATATATATATTATATATATATATTATAAAAAAAAAAAAAAAAAAAAAAAAAAAAAAAAAAAAAAAAAAATATATATATATATATATATATAATATATATATATATATATATATTATATTATATATATAATTATATATTATATATTACTAAAATTAACAAACTGTAGTAAAATTTGCCAAAATCTTGCGGGAAAATAGTGTTTTCGCCCCAGAACACAAACTAAGTGAAAATCGGGAATTTCGAAATCACTATTTTCGCTTCGCTCAACTTTGTAAATTTTACTTCCTATCTAAACAATATTAATAAATATATATATATATTTTTATATATATATATATATATATATTTATAAAAGCATAAAATATAAAGTACTAAAATTATTCCAGTGTTTCTCTGTTTCCAAACAACGGATATTGTTGCAATAGCAATATGCTATTTCACCAATACGCAAAAAAAAATCATATATGTTCAACTTCAATAAAACAAATAGTACAAACGACTATATTGACAGTTAAAAACACAATATCAACATATAAAAGCACCAACTGTCCGATATTGGTAAGAATGCTTACACAATAACTCTGGCACAGGTCTTAGCAATTACAAATGAATGACCCTGAGCTCAAATATTCAACAAAATAGCAAAATGAATTCACTACAAGCAATTCATTGATAACGAAATAATGACTGAAGGGTTATAAAATAAGATCCCGAGACAGGAACTCAATTTTATAATGTAATGCGATTGGGTTGAAAGATATTAAATTATATGTCATAACTTACTCTTCGAACTGATGCTTCCTTTTTTCTAAAACGTGGGGGGGGGGGTTAAAAAAAACAAAAATCCTTTGGCCAGGCCCCCGGACAATCCATCAACTACCACTTCTAAGATTCTCAAAACCTATATTGTACAGTATCCAGGCCCTCTAGTTAAATGAGTTATTGGGCCTGTGTCAATACTACAGTGCAATTCTATTACTTAAAAACTCCCAACTTATCTCCCTGAAGACCCTTCAAGTGAAACAACGTTTTGACCGAGTTCGTTGCCTTATGTAAAAACAGTTCAGTCATATTATCCTTATCAATGAATAAACCTGTTTTATTGATCAATGTTTTTGATCATGAAACCAATGTCTTCAAGACCTTTTAATAATGACTACTTTGAAATTATTTTAAATGAGAAAGTAAATTACGTTTGGAAACACTCCAGGGAAACTACTGGAGTAAATTTAGAAATATTTTACATAAAAAAAATAAATGAAAATGTACTGATCTTACAAAACTAGGTTTTATAAATCCCATGAACATGCAGTTAGATGTCCGTGGATATCTACTTACATGCGCATTAATATATAGAACCTCAGTACTAAATACCAATTATATATTTTTGCTTTGAAAATGTCACTCGCAATACAGATCAACGACCATACATATATACATGGCAGGATGTTACATTTGTATGTGCACCGAATGTGTATAATGCAATATTAAGTTAATCATACAAAATGGTCCTATCATTAATTTTATACAGATCCTCGCCCATAAATATGTAATATATAAAAATATATAGATATTTATGTTCAAGAATGTATATAAATAAACAAATTATATTAACAAAAAATATACAGACTGATTGATTTGAAATAGAGATATTAAATCTTTTACTTGGAAAATTAAATGATTTGATTTACAAAAGCGTCGATTTTAAGTTGTACTAGACAAATGCAAAGACCAGCTGACATATAAAAACAGCTTGTTACTTTCCAATGCAAAGAACAATGCCTATTAGTAATTTTAAACAAATCTTTTAGCAACAAAATTGTGATTTTTTTTTTACAAAGATGTTAAAATAATAAATATTAAACTGATAAACGTTTTTAATATTTATTGCATAAATATAAAATTAGGATATCTTCAAGAAATAAATTTCAATATCACATAAGCTTACCTGCAGTAATATCTAGCAACAATTTTGGACACAAATGCCTTTGCAAACTCGAGTTGCAGACGACGCCTTTGAAATAAAATGATATAATAATTCAATATAAACACAATTACTTTAAAAACACTTTAATAACCTTTATCCTTTAACAATAAAATAAATAGCAATATTTCCACATTGAAATTATATACATAATTAAATTTAAAACACATGATTACATTTACTTTTGTATAAACATAAAACGAACACTTCTTGATACAAAAAATATACAAACTAAACAAATAAATAAAATTGATCGATATATACATAAGGGTTAAGAGCTACCAACTATATACAACTTGATTAACACGAATGAAAGCGAAAGATCCAAAATATTCACATTTTTACCTATTTATATGAATTACAGTAATTTAGATTACGCCTTCTTATCATCATAATCCTTAAAACAATAAATAAAATGGATTTATATTTAATCACTTATTTGTAAAGCACAAATATAATACGCAGGACATTTAGAGAGAAATGAAAGATTGGTATTTCTTGTAAAATCGTAACCTTCTTCTCAAGAAATGACAATCTTTCCTTGAATAAAATATAAAAAGCTAACAAAAATGAAAATTGTGGGCTGCCACAAAATTTACAAAAATAATGAATTTATTCAGTAAATATTTATTTATATATATATAAAATCATTTATATATATATAGTAATACGTAGTATCCTTTCAAATGCTTTAAAATATTAATAATAATAAAATATAATAATAAAATAATTGAATAATAAATAATAATAAGTAATAATAAAATAAAAATATTAATAATAATAATAATAATAATAATAATAATAATAATAATAATAATAATAATAATAATAATAATAATAATAATAATAATAATAATAATAATAATAATAATAATAATAATAATAATAATAATATTAATAAAGCTTTGTCAACAACGACCAATGACAATCCAGTTTTTAAGAAATACGTCTCAAAAGATGAGTTCTCATTGGTTGTTGTTTATCCTTACAAATATAAACATATTTACAATATTTTGACTGGGCCTTTGCAGCATACATCAAATATATATATATAACAAAAAAAAATAATATTGCAATGGCAATACTAGACCTTTACCTTAAAATACGTAAATGAAAGTAATGTTATATATTTCATGTACCACTGCATTACAGGCACTGATTCTGAAGTCACCTTTGTTTCTTCTTTTAGAGTAGAAGTCCAATTATTTGATTCAGTAATTAGTTTTAATAAACCTAATCGTAAAAACATTCATTCTTCCTTTCTCCTTATAATTGAGGAGGAAGAACCTTTATCTTTAGTTGTAACTCCTCCCCTCTCTGTAACTGAGGTCGAGGACTCTTTAATTATAAATCTTTCACCTCTCTTCGAAGATGCCGCAGGAGGGAAGTTGTAAATAATGCGCATCCTTCTACCTTTTTCCATGAGGAATATTTAGTTTTAGTTCATAAATTTAAGATTTTATCCGCCTGTGATGAGGCCTGTGAAATTTTCCCCCACCATCTGGGAAAAATGAAAATATAGATATTACCTCAGCTGAGGTTGGTGAGAACTCTCATCTTTTTGAAAATAAAATTATTGATATTGCCTCCACTGAAGTCTGTTTAAACTCTCACATTTTTGAGAAATTTTAAAATATAAATATTGTCTCCCCTGAGATTTGTGAGGATTCTAACACTTTTGAAAATATTGATAAAAATATATTATCTTCTCCGGCTGAAGCTTCTAGTACTGATTTTACTTTAATAAAAAATAAAGAAAATGTAAACAATTTCTCGGCTGAGAACCTTAATACCCTTCCTCCTGTAATTAACGAGAAGGAATATAATAAAAATTCCATAGACGACCTCGATCGTTTATAGTCTCTTTCTCACATTGGAATATTGCCTGATGAGCAGTTTACCTTAGCTGAAAAACTTTTCTTGAATCTTTCTGTGAAAATTTGCGCTTTGGAAACGGGAAATATGTAGTTTCATTACCATGGCGAACAAATCATCCCACTTTACCAGATAACTATTCTTTGTCGAAACGTCGACTTTACAGTGTACTAAAACGGCTCAGGACCGAACCTGAATTATTAGAATCCTACAACGATGAGTTGTCCCGTGACTTCATCGAGGAAGTAAAACCTTCCACCCCCCTTCATCCTGAAACTTAGTTACACTACCTACCCCATCATGGGGTGCGCAAAAATTCTTCTAAGACTAAACTCCGTTTAGTTTACGACTGCTTATCTAATAATCCAAGTTTAAATTTCTGCTTACCCAGTGGTCCGTCCCTGATAACAGATCTTGGTAAATTATTATTAAAATTTCGAATGAAAAAGTATGCAACTTCATTTGACATTGAACAAGCCTTTTAGGCATTTGTTTAGCAGAAAAAGATCGAGATTCAACTCGTATCCTATGGGTCAGAGATCCTTCCAACCCTCAATCATCTATTGTAACCTATAGATTTAAATGAATACTGTTTGTAACAACTTGCAGTCTGTTTTTATTGGCAGCATGTCTCCACCATCACGTTAATAAATCCCAAACGGCATACAAAGATACCATCCTCGAATAAATTTATGTAAATAACCTCTTCGGTACATTTGACACCGAGGAAGAAATGCAAAAATACTTTTTAAAGACCAGATTCTTATTTGCAGAGACTGGTTTAAATTCAAGAGAGTGGGCTTCGAAATCATCTCTCGCTGCTTCTATGTTCCAAGAAAAGGAATTGGGCATAGAAGAATCTTGCTTAAAAATTTTAGGGATGTAATGGGATACATCTTTGGATACCATGCCCTACCCCACTCGTAGCTTCGACCATAAGCTAATACTAAACGTAAAATATTGCATAATGTTGCATCTGCATTTGATCTTCTTGGTGTTTTGTCACCTGTAGTCATAAGAGGTAAAATGCTTTTACAAAAAATTTTGAAATTAAAACTTGACTGGGATCACAAGATTCCCAATGATCTTCAAAATGAATGGAGATCATTTGTGGTTCAATTTAAACAACGTGAAAATTTAAAGTTTCTTAGACAACTTATATATTCAATTAACGTGGAACTCCACGCTTTTTCTCGATGTATCTGTTTCTGCATGCAGTACAGTGGTGTATGCAGTCTCTTGGGCAGACTTTACACCCATCTCTAATATTTTGTTATCCAAAGTTAAAGTATCACCCATAAAAAAGCTCTCCATTCCCCGCTTAGTACTCATGGGAACTCTACTCTCATCGCGTATGTTGAAATTTGTTATTGAAACTTTTGAAAATATATTAAATTTTGAAAGGATATATGCTTGGTGTGACAGTCGAATCACCTTGCAGTGGATCTTTTTCCAAAAACAACTCCCCACCTTTAACCAGAATAGGGTGGACGAGCTTCGTATGAATGTTTTTTCTATAGAGTGGAAATACGTCCCTACTCTTGATAACCCAGCTGACCTGGCTTTCCGCTGGTCAGATTGTAAATATTTAGCTTCCGATTTATTGACATCTGGTCTAACTTGGCTCTTTAATCGCTCAGACTGACCTGTATGGAGGGAACACCTTCCCTCTTCACAAAATGAAGAAGAAAGTTTAATAATCTTAGCTGTGACAGTCGTTCCACCTGTTGAGAGTATACTGAACAGTGAGAATTATTCATCATATAATAAAATTATAAAAATAGCTGCATTAGCATTCAGGTTCATAAATAACTTGAAAAACTCAATTAATAAATCCCCCTTAGACAACTCAATTGTAAAACCTGATAACTCCGATCAATTCTCCATGGAGGATAAACAAATTTCTCAGTCATATATGATCAAACACATGCAAAGTTTACATTTTCAGTCTGAAATAGACTGTCTACAAAATAATAAACCCCTTACGCACTTGTGTAAACAACTTAGTATTATACTAGTAAATGGTATTCTCAGGTGTGACAGAAGGTTAGGTAACTCTTTCCTACCTTACGTCACCAAATTCCCCTTATTACTCCCAACAAATCATCATCCTGTAAAACTCTTCATATGGGACACCCATAAGTTTTATCATCATTTAGGAACCTCAGTGCTCCTCTTAATAATACGTAAAAGGTATTATTTTTCTCATATGAGAATTAATATTAAAAAAGTCATAGGACCAAGCATCTTGTGCAAACGTTTGCAATCTTTTCACTTTAGGTCTGCACCTTTGGTTGCATTACCTAAGGTAAGGGTTATAAATACAAAGCCATTTACTATTTTGGGAGTTGACCTGACAGGTCATTTTATAGTTAAAACTTCAAAAACAGCAACATCCAAATGTTATATAGTATTATTTACCTGAGCAACGACTCTAACAGTCCATCTCGAGCTAGTTTTAGAAAATAGCACAGAGTTTTTTCTTAGATCATTCCGCCGTTTCATGGGTAGACGTCGTGTTCCCTCCATTGTATATTCGATTAACGCTACCTATTTCCATGCTTCATCTGATTATCTAAAACAGTTACATAGTTTACCATCCGTAAAACAATTTTTTAAAAAATACTCAACTACATGGATGTTTAATCCTGCTCGTAGTAGTCACTACGGAGGATTTTTTG
>JABUQX010023345.1:0-15000 GCA_015478945.1 Trachelipus rathkii | reverse complement strand
CTATGATTCAAGTCATATTGTATAACATAACACAAAAAACTTTTATTTATTTGTTAATGTATTCTTTAAACATTTGTTTTAACTATAAAATTTATTTTATTTGTTTAATTTGTTTTAAATATTTTGTTTTTACTAAAAATTTTATTCTTTTTAATGTTTATAACTTTAAAAAAATTGAGATTACATACCTTAAAGCAAAATCAGTAAATCAGTAAAGCAAACGCCCTCCATACCCTCCTACCCTTCCATGATCTATTGATCTTTGATCTATTTTGATCTATTGATCTATTGTTCAAGTCATATTTTGTATAACATAACACAAAAAAACTTTTATTTATTTGTTTTTGTTTCTTTAAACATTATGTTTTTACTATAAAAAAAATTTATTTATTTTTGTTTTAATTTTGTTTAAATATTTTGTTTTTACTAAAAAATTTATTCTTTTTATGTTTATAACAAAAAAAAATTGCATATTTACATACCTTAAAGCAGTAAATCAGTAAATCAGTAAATCAAACTGCCCCTCCATACCCTCCTACCCCTCCATGTCTATTGATCTATTGATCTATTGTGATCATGATCTATTGATTCAAGTCATATTTTGTATAACATAAACAAAAACTTTTAATTTAGTTTGTTTAATTTGTTTAAAATTTTGTTTTTATAAAAAATTTATTCTTTTTAGTTTATAACTTAAAAAAAATTTGCAATTTACACCACCTTAAAGGCAGTGTAAATCAGTAAATTCAGTAAATCGAACTGCCCTCCATACCCTCCTACCCTTCTGTGATCTCTATTGATCTATTGATCTATTGTGTCTATTGATCTAATGATTTCAAGTCATATTTTGTTTAACATAACACAAAAACTTTTATTTATTTTGTTTTGTTTCTTTAAACATTATGTTTTTAACTATAAAAAATTTATTTAGTTTTTTAAATATTTTGTTTTTACTAAAAAAATTATTCTTTTTATGTTTTTAAACTAAAAAAATTTGCAATTTTACATACCTTAAAGCAGTTAAACAGTAATCAGTAAATCAAACTGCCCTCCATACCCTCCTACCCTGCCAATGATCTATTGATCAATTGATTCTATTATTATTGATCTATTGATTCAAAGTTATATTTTGTATAACATTAACACAAAAACTTTTATTTATTTTGTTTTTTTTCTTTAAAACATTATGTTTTTACTATAAAATATTTATTTTATTTAATTTGTTTTAAAAGATTTTGTTTTACTAAAAAATTATTCATTTTATGTTCTATAAATTTAAAAAAATTGCATAATTTATCAGTAATTCAGTAAAGCAGTAAATCAGTAAATCAGTAAATCAAACTGCCATACATTACCTCCTACCCCTCCATACTATTATCTATTGAATCTATCTGATCTATTGATCTATCTGATCTATTGACCTCACAAGATCATTTTTGTATAACATAACACAAAACTTTTATTTATTTTGTTTAATTTGTTTTTAAAATATTTTGTTTTTTACTAAAAAATTTATTCTTTTTATGTCTATAACATAAAAAAAAATTTGCAATAATTTTACATACCTTTAAAGCAGTAAATCATCGTTAAATCAGTAAATCAAACTGCCCTTCCATACCTTACTACCCTTCCATGATCTATTGAACTATCATTATTCTAATGATCTAATGATTCTATTGATTCAAGTCATATTTTGTATAACATACCAAAAACTTGTTATTTTTTTGTTTTGTTTCTTTAAAACTTTTCGGTTTTTACTAAAAAAAATTTATTCTTTTAGTTTATAACTTAAAAAAATGGCATATTTACATACCTTTAAAGACAGTAAATCAGTAAATCAGTATAATCGAACTTCCCCTCCACAACCCTCCTTACCCCTCCATGACTATGCATCTATTGATCTATTGATCTATTAATCTATGATTCAAGCCATATTTTTGTATAACCATAACACAAAAACTTTTATTTATTTTGTTTAAGTTTTTTTACAATATTTTGTTTTTACTAAAAAATTATTCTTTTATGTTTTATAACTAAAAAAATTGCATATTTACATTACCTTTAAAGCAGCTAAATCAGGTTAAATCCCTACCCTCCTCCCCTCCTCATACCCTCCAATGATCTATTGATCTATTGATCTATTGATCTATTGATCTATTGATTCAAGTCATATTTTGTATAACATAACACAAAACTTTTATTTATTTTTGTTTTGTTTCTTTAAACATTATGTTTACCATAAAAATTATTTATTTGTTAATGTTTTAAATATTTTTGTTTTTACTAAAAATTTATTCTTTTATGTTTTATAACAAAAAAAAATTTACATATTTACATACCTTAAAGCAGTTAAATCAGTAAATCAGTAAATCCAAACTGCCCTCATACCCTTCCTACCCTTCTGTGATCTATGATCTATTTGATCTATTGATCTATGATCTATTGATTCAAGTCATTATTGTATAAACATAACACAAAAAATACTTTTTATTTATTTTTGTTTTGTTTCTTAAACTTTTCGTTTTTTACTAAAAAATTTATTCTTTTTATGTTTATAACTTAAAAAAATTTGCATATTTACATACCTTAAAGCAGTAAATCAGTAAATCAGTAAATCAAACTGCCCTCCATACCCTCCTACCCTTCTGTGATCTATTGATCTATTGATCTATTGATCTATTGATCTATTGATTCAAGTCATATTTTGTATAACATAACACAAAAACTTTTATTTATTTTTGTTTTGTTTCTTTAAACTTTTCGTTTTTACTAAAAAATTTATTCTTTTTATGTTTATAACTTAAAAATTTTCATTTTTACATACCTTAAAGCAGTAAATCAGTAAATCAGTTAAATCAAACTGCGCCCTCCATACCTCCTACCCTTCTGTGATCTACTGATCTCTATTAATCTATGATCTATTGATCTATTGAATTCAAGTCATATTTGTATAAACATAACACAAAAACTTTTATTTATTTTTGTTTTGTTTCTTAAAACTTTTCGTTTTTTACTAAAAAATTTATTCTTTTTATGTTTATAACTTAATTTTTTTTTGCATTTTTACATACCTTAAAGCAGTAAATCAGTAAATAAGTAAATCAAACTGCCCTCCATACCTTCCTACCCTTCCATGATCTATTGATCTATGATCTATTTATCTATGATTCAAGTCACATTTTTTATAACATTAACACAAAAACTTTTTTTATTTTGTTTGTTTCTTTAAACTTTTCGTTTTTTACGAAAAAAAATTTTTTCTTTAGTTTATAACTTTAAAAAAAATTTGCATATTTACTAACCCTAAAGCAGTAAAATTCAGTAAAATCAGTAAATCAAACTTGCCCTCCATACCCTCCTACCCCTTCTGTGGATCTATTGATCTATTGATCTTATTGATTCTATTGCATCATTGAATCTATTTATTAATTCATATTTTTATAACATAACACAAAAACTTTTATTTATTTTTTGTTTCTTTAAAACTTTCGTTTTTTACTAAAAAAATTTTATTTCTTTTTATGTTTATAACTTAAAAAATGCATTTTTTTACTACCTTAAAGCAGTAAAAATCAGTTAAATCAGTTAATCCAAACTGCCTCCATACCTTCCGTATCCTTCCATTGATCTATTATCTATTGACTCTAGTTGTTCAAGTCATATTTTGTATAACATAACATAAAAATAAATTCTTTGCCTGCTGTTGTTTTTTGTTGTTGTTGTTGTTGTTGTTGTTTTGTTGTTGTTTGTTGTTGTTGTGTTGGTTGTTGTTGTTGTTGCTGCTAAATATATCATACGTTCAAGTTAAATGAAAATTTACAACACTTTTTCAAACATATCTCTAAAATATTAGTTAATTTTACATTAATCTAAAATTATTGAAAACTAAACAAAAATACATATCATTCTAACCTAACTGAACATACAGCATTCCTTAACAAGGAACTAAAAACATATAGTACCATAACATACCTAACATACATTAAAAGGACTCCCGTTATGCTTTGTTCCTGTTCATGTAATAATATATATTATTATATTATTATTATTATTATTATTATTATTATTATTATTATTATTATTATTAATTATATTATATTATACTATAATTATACTATTTATTATTATTATTATTATTATTATTATTATTATTATTATTATTATTATATTATTATATTATTATCATTATTATCTATTATTATTATTACCAACTAATATATGTATATGAACATAACAAAACCTAACACACACATACAACACACACACACACACACACCACACACACACACACACACACACACACACAACACTATTATAGACAGCTTTACTTAAGCACTAAGCCATTTGCAATTTATCGTACTAAACTTAATTATCATAATTACATATATAGTTGATATAATAATAATAAAAATAATAATAATTAATAATAATAATTAATAATAATAATAATAATAATAATAATAATAATATTAATAATAATAATAATAATAATAATAATAATAATAATAATAAATATTTTGAATCTAATTATACGGCAAGCTCATTGGCTGAAAATGCTTCTGAAAGCTCTTCTTTAGAATCTTCTAGAAACGAAGTAAGTATACCTTAACGAATGCGTAAGTCAGTGGGCTAGGGATGAGATGTATTTTGTAGTTTTCAATATTAACAAGTTAATGTTTAAAAATTAACATTAATATTTTAGAGATATGTTTGAAAAAGTGTTGTATATTTTCATTAACTTGAACGTATGATATATTTAGCAGCAACAACAAAAAAAACACCACCACAACAACAACCAACAACAACAACAACAACAACAACAACAACAACTAAAACAACACAACAACAGCCACAGCAAAGAATTTTATTTTTATGTTATGTTATACCCAAAATATGACTTGAATCAATAGATCAATAGATCAATAGATCAATAGATCAATAGATCATGGAAGGGTTAGGAGGATGGCTGGATACAGTTTGGTTTACTGATTTACCTGATTTAACTGCCTTTAAGGTATGTAAAAAATTGCCAAAATTTTTTTTAAGTTATAAACATAAAAAAAAGAATACAATTTTTAGTAAAAAACGAAAAGTTTTAAGAAAACAAAACAAAAATTATAATAAAAGTTTTTGTGTTATGTATACAAAATATGACTTGAATCAATATCAATAGATCAATAGATCAATAGCATCAATAGATCACAGAAGGGTAGAAGGGTATGGAGGGCAGCAGTTGTTGAATTTACTGATTTACTGATTTACTGCTTTAAGGTATGTAAATATGCAAATTTTTTTAAGTTATAAACATAAAAAGAATAAATTTTTTAGTAAAAAACGACAAGTTTAAACAAACAAAACAAAAATAAATAAAAGTTTTTGTGTTATGTTAAATACAAAGTATGAATTGAATCAATAGATCAATAGATCAATTAGATCACAGATCAAAATAGATCAATAGATCATGGAAGAGAGGGTTAGGAAGTATATGGAGGGGCAGTCTTGATTTACTTGATTTACTGATTTACTGCTTTAGGTTATGTAAAAATGCAATTTTTTTTTTAAGTATAAACATAAAAAGAATAAATTTGTTAGTAAAAACGAGCAGTGGTAAAAGAAAACAAAACAAAAATAAATAAAAAGTTTTTGTGTTATGTTATACAAAATATTGACTTGAAATCAATAAGATCAATAGATCAATAGATCAATAGATCAATAGGATCAATAGATCACAGAAGGGTAGGAAGGTATGGAGGCAGTTTGATTTACTGATTACTGAATTTACTGCTTTAAGGTATGTAAATATTGCAAATTTTTTTTAAGTTATTAAACAAAATAAATAAATTTTTATAGTAAAAACATAATTTTAAAGAAACAAAACAAAAATAAATAAAAGTTTTTGTGTTATGTTATACAAAATATGACCTTTGGAATCAATAGATCAATAGATCAATAGATCAATAGATCAATATGTCAATAGATCATTAGGAGAAGTATGGAGGCAGTTTGATTACTGATTTTCTGACTGATTTACTGCTTTTAAGGTATGTAAATATAGTAAAAAAATTATTAAGTTTATAAACATTAAAAAGAATAAATTTTTGGTAAAAAACGAAAAGTTTAAAGAAACAAAACAAAAATAAATAAAAGTTTTTTGTGTTATGTTATACAAAAATATGACTGAATTCAAATAGATCAATACGATCAATAGATCAAAGTTCAATTAGATCACAGAAGGGTAGCAGCGGTATGGAGGGCAAGTTGGATTATTTGATCTTACTTGATTACTGCTTGAAGGGTCCACAATTAAATATGTTAAACATGTTTATATGAATTAACCCGTTTATTGAAAACATTTTAATATAAGAATTTAAATTTTAGTAAAAACAAAATATTTTAAATACAAAATTAAACACAAATAAATAGTAAATTTTTTAAAGGTATTAATTAGTAAAAACCATTAATGTTTTTTAAAGAAACTAAAACAATAATTAAATAAAAGTTCCTTAATAGATATTGTTTTTTATTGTTATACAAAAGATGTATGGACTGATATCAAATAGAATCAAATAGCATAAAAATCAAAATAATCAAAAATGTATTCATTAATTAGAATGTCTTAAGACTAAATATTTTAAACTCAAAATTTAACCAAGTAAATAATTATGGTAAATTGAAGAATGTTTAAAGGAGAGAGAGATATAAATCCAAATAAATAAGAGAGAGTTGTTCTCTAGGTGTTTGTATATATTTTAACTAGAAAATATAATGGACTACTGAGAATTTACTGCTATTAAATAGTTTATGTAAAAATATGCAAATTTTTGTTTTAAGTTAATCAATAGAATTAAACATAAAAAGAATAAATTTTTAAAGTAAAAACAAAATATTTCTTCACCTGGGACTCTAAACTTTTTTTTAGTCATAACCTCTGGCTCAAAGAAAGACATAAAACAAAAAATAAATAAAAGGTTTTTCCTGATGACTTAATGTATACCAACAGAAAATTATGACCTTGGGAGGAGTTCATATTTAGGTTGTTTGAGTTTTTGTGCATATGTTTTTGTATTTTTTTTTTGATCTAATTCAGTATACAATAGCTGTACAATAGTTCTAATAGATCACGAGAACGTTCTGAAGGTATGTAAAAATGCAAATTTTTTTTAAAGTTATAAGAAAATTAAATAAAAGAATAAATATTTTTAGTTTGAGGGTTATGGAGGGAGTTATGCTACTTTTAAACTAAAATTAAAAAACTGATATTCTGATCTTAAATTATTTGATATGTTAAAAACTATATGAGCAAATTTTTTTAAAATTAAATAAAATATTATAAACATAAAAAGAATTAAATTTTTAATAGTTTTAAAAAAACTAAAATTTAAATAAGTAATATCAAATACAAGAATATAATAAAAGTTTATTGATATCATGTTTTACAAAAATATGACGTTGTAATAACAAATAAGAGAAATCAACTATAGAAAAACTCATTAGAATAAATATCAAAAGTTTTTAGATCAATTATGTGATCTATTGTGTGATAAGCAAAAGTGATGACTCACGGTTGAATGCACGAGTATGGAGAGTCAGACAAGAAAGTATATATATTTATACTATGATCAATTTGTACTTGATTTATAGCTGCATTTCTAAAAGGTAGGTAAATCTAAGTAAATATGCAAATTGTTTTAAAGTGGGCCAGTATAAGACATGAAAAAAAGAGAATAAAATGTTGTTTGAGTAGAAAAACAAAATATGGTTAAGTTTAAGAGCGTAATGACCGATATTAAAACAATGAAATTTTAATCAGCAAATTAGGTTTTTTAAGGTGTTAATGTGTTAATATATACAAGCCAATATGACTAATTTATTTAAATCAGATTAGATAATTCACTAAGTGATACAAAATGAATCTCAAAATAAGACCACTATAATTAGTTTCTAAAATACAGAATCAAATAATTTTATGAAACACAAATTAAACAAAATAAAATATCATAATTATGATCATTTGGAGGTATAGTAAAAAATTGAATGTTTAAAGAAACCAAAACAAAAATATAAGTGAGAAGTTTTTGTGCCTATGTTATACAAAAGTAGAGTGGACTTGAATTCTGAGTATGAGAAGTCAAAGTTTAGAACAATTTTATACCTGAAATCAATTTAAGATCCATGATTAATGTATTCAGACTTTTATAAGGATATATAGGGTGGTAAATTATGCAAGAAGAGAAGTTATGAGGTGTGAGTAAGGCACGATAATATATGTATATCTAGAAATTTTTATTTCTAAGTTATTAAAACTAGACCATAATCAAAATATTATAATAACTAGAGTTAAAATAAAATTAAATTTTGCAAATTATATGTTATATATAATAACAATGTATAATGTTTAATAAGAAACAAACAAAAGTAATAAAAACAGATTATTTAAGTGTGCTATGTTATACAGTAAAAATATGCTCTTGTAACAAATATAGAATCATAGAGTGCGAGAATAAAAATACATAGCCCAAAAATAAATTTAATCAAATAGATCACAGAAGATAGACGTGTAAGAGGAGATATGGAAATTCTCAAATGTGTAAATACAGGATTCTAAAACTGAAATTGTTACATAGATATATACTGACATATACTAGGTAATAAAGATGTAATTATATGACAAATGTATATTATATATTTGATTAACTGTTATAATACATATAAAAGAAATAATGGTTTTTATATTTTGAATCTGAAGAAAAAATCAAACAAATAAATAAAAAAGTATATATATAGTTAATAGTATATACAAAAGTATGACATATGAATACAATAGTTTTATCAATATAGAAAATCATAGATAGCAATAAGAATACCAAGTGAGTATACAATGTGAAAAGTGTGTGAATATGAGGATATGAAAAAATGATCAAAAAAAAAATAAAATAGAAGCAATGATATATAATTTGAAATATTACTGAATATTTATATCTTGATATTACCTACATTAGAAGTGATCATTATAAGTAATTGAGCAAATAATTTTAATAGTAATAATGTATAACATTAAATGAAACCCATAGATTCTATAGTATTTTATACGCGCATGACAATAGTACGACACCTAATATTATTTAATTAGAATTCAAAATATTTAATAAATCAAAATATAATAAATAAGTTTTATGTGTTATGTATAAAATAAATATATGGACTGAATCAAATTAGATCATAATAGGTCTCAAAATAGATTCAATATATATATCAAATTATGAATTCATTGAGATAGTAGGTTTATAGTATATTAATATAATATAGAAATGAAGGGAAGAGGTGATGAGGGCAGTTTGATTTATATGTATTATATCATGATATGGCTCGCACAAGTGTATGTAAATATGCAAATTTTTTTTAACTTATAAACATAAAAAGAATTAAATTTATATTAGTAAAAAACAAAAATATTTAAATAAAAATATAAATTATAACAATAATAATAATATAAAATTATTTATATGTAAAATAATATTGACTGTTTAAAGATAAACAAAATAAATATTAATATAAAAAGTTATTATGAGATGTGTTATACAAAATATGACTTGTAACAATAGATCAATAGTTCAATATAGATTCAAATAATATTACATATATATATAATCATAGTATCATGGTAATAAAGGGTATATAGTATAGAGGGATGAATAGAGGGGCTCAAGAGTTATGATATTTATATTTAAACTGATTTATCTAAGTATTTACAATTATATACTTTAGGTTATGTATAAAATATGCATAATATTTTTTTAAATAGTTAATATAAATACAGATAATAAAGGAATAATTAATTATTTTTAGTAAAATACATAAAAATATTTATAAAAAACAAATATTATAAAAATAAAGAAATTTTAATATAAGTAAAAAACTTAATATGTTTATAAAGATAAACATAACTAAAGATAAAATATTAAAAGTTTTTTTGTGTTATGTTTATACAAAATATACTTGATATCTCATATTATAGATTTCAAATAGTAATCAATAATTAAGATCAATAAACTATGTGTATGTTCAAATTGGATTCATGTGTATGTGTGTGTGTGTCCTGTGTTCGTATAATGGGATAATTTAATATATATATAATATACTATATAATAATTAAGAATTCAACTCAGTAAGTAGTATATAGGAGGTATATATAGGTGATATTATGGAGTGATGACAGTTTGATTTATCTGATTATAAATTAGATATTACTGTACTTTATTAAAGTGGTTTGCTAAATAAATGCAAATATTTAGTTTTAATAGTTTATATAAACATAAAAAGAATATAAATTTTTAGTAAAACAAAATATTTTACTATAACTCAAATAATGTAGATGATGATGAAATGAAAGTGGGATTTATGTTCGTGAAGATTAATAACTGATAATATAATTAGGATATACATCGGAAATCAATAATACAGAAAATAAGAATTATAAAATATAAAAAAGTTTTAATATTTTATGTTATACAAATTATGAATTGAATTCATATATAGATCTCTAATATAGTAATCAATTAAGATCAATATAGATATATCAATTTAAATACATGAGTATAAAGGTATATAATTAATTGTAGTATGTAAGTGAGCAGTTTAGATATATTTAACTGATTTACTGATTTATACTGCTTTATAGGTGTGTGAATATAAATATAATGCATAAATTTTTTTAAAGTTATTAAACTATAATAAAGAAGGAATTTCTACTTATAAAACAAAATATATTAATTAAATACAAAATATAACAATATAAAAATAAAATAATAATATTTAGAAATTATTACAGTAAATTACATAGTGTTCTATCTTTTTTTTCAACTTTTAAAATCTTTAATAAAAAAAGTTTTGTTTTGATTATGTTTATTAATAAAAAATTTGCTGAACTTGTAAATTAAAAAATAGATCAATATAGTATATGAGAAAATGATCTCAAATAAGATCACATTAACGAGTTATGAGTACAAAAAAACGTGAGTAAGTTATGATAAAATTTTATAACCAATTACTGATATATTTTATCTAGCTTAAAGGTATGTATATAATATGCATAATATTTATTTTTGAGTTAAGCCTCACCTCTGGAAGAATAAACATTAACAATCAAGATAATAACTTGGCCTCTGAAAATCAAAATTTAAACAAAATAAAATAAATTTCATTAAGCAATATATACATTAAAATGTTCAAGGAATACTCAATACTCAATAATAAATTAAAAGTTTTTATTAGCTATGTATATACAAAATAATGACTTGAATCAATATAGTATAAAATACTCATAATAGATCTCAAATAATAATCTAAATAGATCAATAGTAATCAATAGATATACCACTTGAAGTGGATAGTGGAGTATAAGAAGAGAGTACAATTGATAGTGTGAATGCAGTTGTTGATGTTTTTATTCCTGTAAATTTTGACTGTAGTTCGTTTTATTAATCGTGTAGGGGAATTAATGTATAAAGAATTAAATGTTTTAATTTTTTTATTTAAAGATATTGAATATAGTATTCGACAAAGATAAAAATAAAAAAAAAGAATAATCATAATGGTTAAGAGATAAATGAAAGAAATTGAGAAATTTACATTTAGATCCACAATTAAATAATAATAAACAAAATGAAATAAATTGTAAAATCGATTTAACTTAAAAAATTAAGTTAGAAAATTATAAAAAATTAAAATAAAAATTATAATAAAAAAAAGTAAAATAATTTCTTAAAGAATAAAAATAAAAAAAAAAATGAAAAATAAATAATAATAGCTTAACTTTTATTAAATAGAATGGAATAAAAAAAATAAATAATAAATAGATAAATAATATAAAATTAAGTATAAAATTTAAAAATATAACTTTGCGTCGGTTTAGAAAGATGGGAAAGCAATAAATGTATATAATATAAAAAAGCGATATAAGATAAAAGTTAATTAGAACAATAGTCAATTGCATATTATGATTTGATATTACTATATATATATGATATATATACCTAATAATTATCATAAATATATTTTATAATATACATATATTATAAAAGTATAGATAATATATATTTGCTTAATGTATTATAAATATTAAAATATATATATTATTATTATATATATATTAATATTAATAAATAATAAGTATATTATATATATATTTCATTAATATATATTATATATATTAATATATATTATATATTATATATAATATAATATACATTAATGTATTGTGTATGTAATTGTAGTGCTTGTGTGTGGTGTCTTTTGATATTTCGAGTTATTAGGTAATAAATATAAATTTAATAATTAATTAATTAATATATATTAATATATTTAATATATATATATATGTATTATATTATATATATATATATACTATATATATATATTAATTATTAATATAATATATATATATATATATAATATATATATATATATATATATAATATTAATTATATTATTATATAATATATATATTATATTATATTAATATATATATATTAATATATATTATATATATATATATATAATAATATTAATATAATATATAATATGTATGTGTGTGTTGAGTAGTAGTGTGTGTGTTGTGTGTGTGTGGTGTGTGTGTTGTTAGTGGGTGATTGTGGTCGCTCGTTGATGTTAGGTGTAATGCCATTATTATTTATACATATTCCCTATTTATAAATAGAAACTAAATGATATATATATCCTATTACCCTTCACACTTATTCATTCTTAGTATAATGTATTTTCTACCTCTATCAAATAAATACTGTATACAAAGCTGATATATATAAAATATATGTAGGGAATACAATGGTGTTTATTCATAATTTACCTCACATTTTTCACGTCAACTTTCTGACTCAAAAATAAGGATATATATATATGACGTTAAAATAATTATGTACCTTATACGCATTTGCTCATCAGTTTACCTCGAGGATGCACCTGAAGAGGGAGTGATGATAAAAGTTCTACTGACGAAAGATCTGCATGCAAAAAAATGTACCGAAAGAGCGAACGCACGGAAACTATTACTACGTTAATATAATAACGTCACTATATATATATATATATAGATATTGAGTTATATATAAATAATTACTCACTCACTCTCGGTCATAAAAAAGTGAGCGTATCGATATCTATATGGTGGTTCAGACCCTATATGATCGAAGTCCACTGAATAAATCGAAATAATTACACTCTCACTAGTATTATAAAAATATAAAAATAACAAAAATTAAAAGAAAAATAAAATTAATAAAAAATTATATTTACACCATATATACATATCCCAGATATTTATTACCAGATATAATAACTATCTATACGGAGTAAATCTGGATATGCTGGTGAGAAAATGCTAGGTTCTCACTAGGCGCCCTATACTACTATTATATATATATATAATATATATATATATATATATATATATATTATATATAATATATATATATATATATAATATATATATATATATATATTTATATATTATATATTATTATATATATATATATCATTTTTTGTTGGGGGTAAGAAACGTTAATAGGCCAGGTTTTTAAAGTTGTAAACAGTTTGGTACTTGTAATTAAATAAAAAATGGTGTTTAACCCGACCACCAACAGCATTAAAAGTTCAGGGAAACCTGTAAGAGTGTATGTTTGTAACGACTATCTTACGAAACTCTTTCCTCTAAAGAAATTTACCATCCAAGGAAGTGTTTCCGACGAAGAGTCGTGAATTCGCTGTAAATTAGTTTAAATCATTCCTTTTGAAGGTTTTCTGAGAGTAAGTGAGTTCCGAACGAATGTACAAATGCTTATCGAATTACATTACACATTCATTATGAAAACCTGCCCAAAACCTTGAAGTAAGAAAACCCATAATGCCGTACAAAATGAGTTCAACTACTTTCACAACCGGGGACACTGGTGAGAGGAATACACAGTTCACGTTTGAATTAAAGTATAAGTAAGAAATTTTAACAGATTATTTTCAATGTTCAATAGTAAGAGAAATTATTATATAAGTTTTTAATGTGGTCTAAATGGATAGTAAGGTTGTCGTCGGAGCTTAATTCGAGTCAAATATAACTTTAATCCGACGGGAAGCCAGGATGTTAGCCTGACGACGGACCCTAGGGGGAGAACTTAATGTCGCGGGTGATTCTTCTTTCGATGAAGAATCATAAATATTACTATGAATTTCCAAAGGGTAAAGATGAATGACTGCACGAGTAATTTCACCTGTCCTCGTATTCAAAGAAACCGATCGTACATAGCCATCAGGGGAAGTGTGTAGGGTTTTTACAATTCCCAATTTCCATTTTAAACGGGGACCATCGTCTTCCACCAGGACGACGTCTCCGACAGTTACATTTAGGAGATCAGATTTGTAATAAGATTGCCTTAAGTTTAATAATAATTCTTTTCCCATTTAGTTTTAAATTTATTTAAAAGGGAGGGGATGTATTTATAACATTTACCAATTTTAATAGGATCTAAATATGTAGGATCCATTTCAAATAAAGTTCCTCTGGACTGGAGTGAATTTAAGTTTATGCCCTGTTATTAAATGAAAACGGGGTGAGTGGTCTCACTACGGAGGTCATCATACCCTTAACAAAGGGGAGAGTGAGACGGCAATATTATTAAATAACTGCTATCTACTTCTATTTATAAAATATTGTGATGACTCATAATAAATTACTGACATATTCAATAAGCGATGAGTAACATTTTAATATATTTGTCGATATTCTCAATAATGGTAGTTTTTGTATATATATATATAATAGTATATCCTCACTCACTACAATGACCACTAGTATTTACAAAAAAATCCTCCCGTAGTGACTCTACGAGCAGGATTAAACATCCATGTTAGTTGAAGTATTTTTTAAAAATAAATGATTTTACGTGAATGTGATAACTATGATAAACTGTTTTATATATAGATAATATCCAG
>JABUQX010023344.1:30000-48496 GCA_015478945.1 Trachelipus rathkii | reverse complement strand
AGAGAGAGAGAGAAACGAAGAACATAAAGTAAACTGTCCAGCTAGAAAGTAGCCTAACAAGGACGGAGAAGGAGAGAGAGAGAAAGAGAGATAAGAAGAGAGGACCGGACGGAGGAGAAGAGACAACGGAGAGAGAGGAAGGAGAACGAGAGAGGAGAAGAGAGAGAGGAAGAAAAGGAAGAAGAGAAGAGGAGGAAGGAAGAAGGAGCATTTCGCGAAGGAAGAGGCATAGGAGTGAGAGAGCGGAGAGAATGATTTGAGTTGATGGAGTATAGTTGAGAGAGAAGAGGATTATGATAGCAGAGTTTTTTTTGTTTGAGAGGAGAGTCTGAGAGAGATTATGGAACGAGAGAGAGATGTTTTGGTGAGAGGGAGAATGAGACGGGAGAGGGAGAGTAAGCGAGAGAGAGAGGAGAAAAAGGAGGAGCGGGGACGGAGAGAGGAGAGAGGAGATAGGCTGAAGAGCGTCGTTTTTTTCTTATGGAGTGGGTGGGAGCCTTGGCGGAGATGAGAGAGATGCTCTTCCGGAGAGGGCTTGTGGCTTTGTGGGTTTGTTTGATTTGTGGGGGGTTTGGAGTGGCCGGAGACGGAGAGGAACGGGAGAGGGGGGGGAGCCGGGATGGAGCGGAGCGACGACCCGCATCCACAACAATCCGAGAGAGAGGAGAGACGACAGGAGTGGAGAGAGGCCACGGACGGGACGAGAGAGGGGAGAAGTACGAGAGAGAGAGAGAGAGAGAGAGATGGACGAGAGAGAGAGTAGGAGGGAGAGAGAAGGAGGAGAAGAAAAGAGAGAGAAGGGAAGAAGAGAGAAGGAGACAGGGAGAAGAGAGAGAGAGAGGAGAGAGAAAGAGAGAGAGAGGATGAGAGAGAGAGAGACGAGAGAAGAGAGAGACCGAGAGAGAGAGACGAGAACGAGAAGAGAGAGATAGAGAGAGAAGAAAAAGAGCAGAGAGAGAACGAGGAAGAGAGAGAGAAGGAGATGAGAAGAACGAGAAGCAGAGAGAAGAGAGAGAGAGAGAGAGGCAGAGACGCACAGAGGGAGAGAGAGAAGGAGAGAAGACCAAGAGAGACAGAGAGAGACGAAGAGAGAGAGAGAGATACGAAGGCAAGAAGGAGAAGAGACGAGAGAGAGGGGAGAGAGAGAGAAGAGAGAGAAGAGAGACGAGAGAAGAGAGCAACGAAGAGAGAGCGGAGAGAGAGAGAGAAGAACGAGAGAAGAGACGAGACGAGAGAGAAGAAGACGGAAGAGAGGAGCGAGAGAAAGAGATGAGATAAGAAAGTGGAAGAAGTGCAAGTGGAAGAGAGGATAAGAAATGGGAGAGAGAGAGAGACGAGAGAGAGAGAGAGAGAGAGATCAGAATATTGCTAATTGCTACAGAGATATATAACATTTGATTTTTTATCGGCAAACAATTAGCAGAAGCTATTCGAATTTCACAATTCTCTTAAAAATGAGACTATAGCACGTGAGAGAGGAGTAACGTAGAAATATAAGTATTTGTCTATAGATTTGCTTATTAGAGCGTACAAAGGTCCAGGCTTACATATATTATTTGTATAATTTGGTTTGTTAATAAGGATAAAAAGTTGAAGTGTGCAATTGTTTACATTCTGAGTGAACGTCATTTATAAGTTTATTTATTAAATGACATGTTTTATGAGAGTTTCATTGTCGTTATAGAGCTAAAAGTTCGAAAGCAATAGGAAGACAATAGTGAAAGGAAAAGAGCAGAATGTAACTAATCTGTAGAATAGTAGCAAAAATATGAATGTAAGTTAAAAACAAGGCAAGTGAAAGTGATTTGAATTGCAATTTAGATGAGAAGAAAATGATAACTTAGGGAGAGAAAGGAAAGGTGATCAATATAAATAAGTTATGTTACACGAGTATTCGAAATTATGAAGCTGTAGAGAGGCTATAGTGAAACGTTATTGAAAAGCAGGATAGATATTAAGAATATTTTTTCATACATTGTTGTTATAGTCTTCGCCTGCAGTGCATCAACCGAAGAATGAGCATATGTAAAAGTTATGAATTGATAGAGAGCTCAAAAGTAATAAATTAAGATAGACTATGCTTAAAAAGTTAATTAGTATGCGTTATTACTAACTACTGGAGGTAAAGTACGCCCATCAGCTTAGGCCTCGTCACAACCTCATCTGCAGTATGTCCTTTCTTGAAGGACTCACTGACAGGAAGTAAAGACTTACTGAGGGAAGGTATTCGATGCTTCTACCTGGGTTTCAAATATAGAAAATTCTGGCATTAAAGGTTTAATTAATGCTCTTCTCTTAGTTTTTAGAAGAAAAGCCTGTTTGTAGAGATAAAGAGATCCTTACTATGTGTAGAGAGATAAATTATGCTTACATGCCTCTCAATTTCTGTAAAATATGATATTGATATGGACAAAGCTGGTACTAGCCTGAAGAGCCATCAAACCTCATTCATGGCTAATGAGAGAGAAATTTGAGCTTGCCGCGAAATCATTAGCACCATCTAATCAGACCTAATCCTACACATAAAAAAAATCATATATAATCGGCAACATATCGCTGGTGTGTTGTATTGAATACCTTGTGCTGCGATAATTGTCTGCTTTTCCACACCAATGCACATATTACTAGTTTACGGTACACTATCATTTTAACGGTATGCACCCTCTAATGCATTTAGTTATGAATGCAGGCCGATGAGAAGAAATTTAAGCACACATCACTCAGTCAAAGCTCACCTCACGACAATTGAAAGAATAGATTCATCTGTATCTCCCGTGGAGAGAGAATTCTTGAAAGGACCCCTCGTAGTTTTCAATGCTTTATGGAAATTTGAAACTCTATAAAAAAAAACTGGCCTCAATTTTTATTTTTTAAATAAAATTATGTTGGTACTAAGTTTATTACGTTTTTAAAAATATTTATTATATTAATTTTATTATATTTCTATTATTATTTTTATTTATTATATTTATATATTTTATTATTATGAAGACTTTCTTCAGGAATTATTACTATCAAAATTTTACAAAATAATATATATCTATAATTATCTATACCGTCTGAAATAACAGTCTTTATTAGAAAATGTTCTAAATTTTAACTTAAAGGATATATTTTTTTTATTATGTTGTGTGTGTGAGCTGTTGTGTGTCTGTGTTTGTGGATTGAGTACTAATATACTATATAATATACTATAATATAATCATATATATATATATCATATTATTATATGTATATATAATATTACTTATAATATATATACTTTTTCAGAATGTCATTATGTGTCATGTCTAATCTAATATTAGTCATTATAATTTCAGTGTACCAAATACCTACATAAATTACAAAATACCTTTCAAATATTATCTATGTAAAGGTATGTCACAAATCACAACTGCGAAAAGTTGACATTTATATTCCTCTCCCAAAAATCCATCAAAGTTCGTATCCACTTTTAGAACATTGCAACAAATGTCCAAAAGCAGAAACAAATGTTTAGAGAAAGCATTAGAAATTCAAGTATTTTATTATTAATTTTATTTTATTATCTATTGATTATTATTACTATTATTAATATATATTCATATTTTAATTTTATTCACTTATATTAATTATTTGTTTATTACAGAGTTCACCACTTTCTGAAATTCAGGAATGGTCAGAAGGAAAGTCATTGAAAACAAAAAAATGGTCAGGGAAAGTCAGGGGAAACCGATTTAAAATATGCTGAAAGCAGGGCTGCGGAGTCAACTCACGGGAACATTTTAAAATCAAAACAATATGAAGATGCCAGGTTCGGATATTTTTGAATTTTTGATATATTTTTTCTTTCTTAATGTGTATAATTTGTGAATCAACGCAATGTATTTGATAAGTCGATCTGAAAAGCGATGCGGCCGAGAATGACATTCTATAATCATCTCTACTCCTGTTTCCTTTTATTGGCTTCACTATTACCCTACTATTCTTCCTATTCTTTTCATAGAGGGTTGTTCAAAGTTCATCCTTTCGATTGAAGGTGATTGTATATGGATGTGTTTTAGACTGTATGACTTAATCTGTTTTTATCTAAATTCTTTAGATTATTACTTTTGAGTTTTTTTTTTAGTTTACGAAGTGAACCCTGAATTATTTTAGTCTAAATATTTATTATTATTTGATAAAATGTCTCTAAAAACAAAAAAATAAACACTTAACGACCAGTGGTTGACGTCAAACTGAACCCACAGTTTATCACTGGGTGAGTAAATTACCAGATGGTTCCAAGATAGATAGTAAAGTATTTTAAAAGAACTTTGATCTATCTAAACATGGGACGCCAGCCAAAGTTTCACATTAGAGGGAGAAACTCATTTGAATTTAATCCAAACTCAACAGGACCAACCATCATTGAAAAAACTTTTTCGTTATGTGTTGTTACAATAAAAATATAATTGCAAAAGTCCCCACTGATCAAGTCATATCTCATTCGATCAACTTCTAATCATACTCAACCGTTTGTAAATGACCCTGAGTGCTTCTATTATACCAATCCAAAAACCAGTTTTCAATCAGTTTCATCTATTTGCAATAAAGATATGATTAACAAGATCTGAAATACTCATGGGCAAGGATGATAAATGTCCTTAAAACTCGTGTGACAGACTATAGGGGAAACAATTAAAATATGTTTCTAATAGTGCATAGCTTCAAATTTAAAATGGGCCGATTGATATGTAAATGTGAATAGACCAACGTTGACTTCCCCTCATTTTCCTTAGAAAATCAAGCCACAATACACTCTACTGCAGTGGTTGCAAGCTCATTCTACCCTTGATTTAAATTCAAATATATTTGGATGGTGACTGTTTTTTTAAGAGACTTGATTAGTTTTTCTTCTATAGTACCTGAAAAGATGTTATGATTGGAAGTGTTAGCAAATTATTAAATTAGGAGGATATTTTCGCATGGAATGCCGACGTTGAAGGAGGCGTATTTTCTACTAAATTAAGCAAATTTAGTGCGAGAATCTGAAAGACTAAGTCTGATTTCCTCAAAGAAACAGTGAACAATGCTAAAGATCTCATGAAAGTTCATAAAGTTCCTATCACTCAAAAAATGTTGACAAATGTAAGAGCTGCCCATAGGAACGATATGACGAAACAACATCTCCAAAGAGTTCAAACAAACCCAAAAGAAGCAAGAGAATCACAAACAGTTAGAAAAAGAAAATTATCCATACCGATCTAAAGAAAACTTGAAGAGAGAGAAAGATTTGTTAAAACTGAATGCTTTGACAGAAAGGAGACACTATAAAATCAAAAATTCAGATGCTAGAGAAGAAAAAGTTAACCTAAATATCCCCCATTTAAACTTTGTGACCACAGGGACTTGTAACACCTAGGCTTTTATTATTCAAGCTATTATAATAAAGTTGAAATTTAGTTTATAAAATAGTGTGTTTTAAAATAATCATAATTGGTCCTTAAATACTGGTTACGCAGCTGATTACTTAAATAGAAAGAAATCATCTTTTAAATTATCCATGATTGAGAACAGTTTCTAAAACGTAAAATTTCACCAATTTATGTATTATTACAGTGCATGCAATATATATTAATAGATATTTATATACGGCAAAAAATAACAACACGCTGGCTCAGGGAAAAATTTGCTGATTGGTCAGGCAAGTCACGGAAAATCATAAATTCAATGAAATTTCAGTGTGAACCCTGTATATGATGGGGTTGTGAAAGATTCGATGGGAATGCAGGACAAATGAGGGTTATTAAAGAATTAGAGAGGGAGGGAGGGCCCTACCTATTATATGACGGTGATTTGGTTTTGTGCGCGGCGAACCTGATAGACGCGTTTGAGAGATTGGTAGAGAGATTTTGCAGGCTGTGTAAGGAGAGGTTTGACAGTAAACGTATGATTAAGAGTAAGGTATGGTCGCTGAAGTGCAGAATGACGGGACACTCTCGTGTGATAGTTATTGTTAAGCGAGAGCCTGGAAACAAGTGTCTGAGTTTAAATATTTAAGCTATGTGTTGGATGAAAAGGAACGGATGATGCAGAGTGTAGTAGGAAGTTCCTGTGAATTGCAGGAGGTTGCTGGTGCAAATTATCGTTGGTGATGTAAAGGACCTAGTTGACGTGCCGCTAGGTCTTACCCATGAGGGCTTATGTAGTTACCTGTTATTGTAATAGTAGATTTGAGACCTAGGTCGGAATAATGATACATCTAAAGTTCATGTGTTCAGGTACTAATTTTATGGGCATCTACCGGTGAGATATTGATAAATAAGACAGAACCGTATCGTAGAGTGGTGTCGTGTGTGAAGAAACGTCAGGTAATGACTGCAGAATAAATGAAAGTATGTTGAGTATGGTATTGGTTTTTTTTCCCAATTGTTGTTGGGAGAAAAAAGGGGCGGATCTATTGACATGACTTCGTCGGCCTTGGTTTAACGGAATTGTTAGTGGCGAAGTGTGTGGGAACGAGCCGGTACTGTAGACCCGAAAGAGAATAAGATAGATTGAGATCGTGTGAACGAATGTGCTGAACTAGAGAAATGAGTTCTGCAGAGGCGAAAATAAAGTGCATAAATAAGGAGTGAATGGCCGGCGGTTTTGTATAGGGGCATGCGTTGTGCCACCTCCGCAAGGGATTGAACCGTTACATTGACGATTACCATATGTGAGGGTCCCGATCCGCAGGACCCACTGGAAGCTTATTCTAGTGATGGATTTTCTGTCGTTGCGATTCTCACAAATAATGTACAGAGGGGGCGTAACGGCTGGCCTTCCTTCACTTTTGTCATTATTCTTCATACTGTTTTCTTTTCCGTGATGAATGACACGCACCTTACCCTCTTTGGAGCATAGAGGTAATAAGAAAAAGAAAAGAAAGAATTATTTATGACATATACTATTATCTATATTATATCATATTATATATATTATTATATTATTATAATTAATATATTTAAGTAATATATATATTCACATTATCTTTTAAATGTTTTGGAAACTATTTTCAGGATTGTTTGAACATCTTATGAAAGAGTTAATGATAGCTGATACTATTCTTACCTGTAGTGTCTTTTATCATTTTTAAATAGTTTTTGTTTTAAATATACTTCCTTCTCATCTTCAGTTCTTCCTCCTTTCATTTTCGCTCACCTTTACATGCTTCATCGCTACGGAAAATATCTCTCACAAAGTATTCCAATTTTGCATTATTTGTACTGACAACAGGTTAGGTTAGGCAGTAGCGCAAAAAGTTGGATCAACCACATTAGTTGACAACCTGGTAATAGGAAGTTTTGTTGTTGAAGACCCTTTTGAAATTACATCCTCTGTCCTCGAATCTTTCTAAACATTATTCTAGGTTTACTGTCACATTTAAATCGCCGCTGTGATAAATCTTATGGATTAAGATTAATGCGAGTTTTCAAACTTCCATTGTATATGGAATAGTATTTCATGATATTATTTAATCCCAGATAAGTGAGATACCATTTTTCATTTACTTTTATTCTATTAATTTTTAGCTGTGTTTCTTATTTTTGGAGAGTGGATCGTAATTAATTATTTAAATTAAGAATTGCTTTACATTGCACTGCTAAACGAAATTTGGTCCTCCCAAGACAAAGAATACGTGTTCTTACATGTTTTTCATGCAGAATTCAAAAATTGTATTCCCTTTTGTCTGTTAGGTCCTGTTTTGACATTATTCACGTGGAAACATGAAAAAAAAATTGCAAAAATGAATAATTTTTCACACGTGAACAGAGACAAAATTGTTGGATATGCAAACAGATAATCTAATTAAAATATGTGTTTCTTGCCCAAATAATATACAAAATATGCTGTGAAAATTTCAAATTTGATAGGACAAATAATAAAAAAGATATAAAAAAAAGACAAACAGCAATATATAAATAAAGCTGGAGCAATGGCTGGCAACAAACAGAATGACAGCCTCTCCTCAAAAATCTTCTATCACATTACTTACACCTAACAAAAAAGAGTCAAACGCCCACCCAACAGTTTTCCTTTCAAATAACAAGACTCCCCCCCCCCCTCATTAAACAACCCACCATTATTGGTTTAACTTTCGATCCTCACATGACTTTCACCCTCACATTAACAGTATATACCTCTAGAGAAGACATAAATTAAATGCGATGAAAACACTAACTGGAACAACTTTTGGCCAACAAAAAGAGTACCTTACAATAGGATGCAGACAAGACAATCTTTCCGTCTTATTAAAGAAGTACACTCACCAATAGTAGCCCAGACAAATACATCTGTCCAGTCTTAAAGAGTACCTCACAATAGTATGCAGACAATACATCCGTCCAGTCTTAAAGAGTACCTCACAATAGTATGCAGACAATACATCTGTCCAGTCTTAAAGAGTACCTCACAATAGTATGCAGACAATACATCCGTCCTAGTCTTACAAGGAGTACCTCGAATGTATGCAGACAAACTGCATCTGTCCAATCTTAAAGAGTTACTCTTCACAATAGTTGCAACTAATACATCCGTTTTCAGTCTAACAGAGTACCTCCCCTAATAGCTATGCAGACAATACATCTGTCCCAGTCCTTAAAGACGTACCTCACCATAGTATGCAGGACAACTTACGTCGTTCCATCTTAAAGACTACCTGCACAATAGTATGCAAGACAATGCATCTGGTCCAATCTTAAGGAGTACCTCACAACTAGTATGCAGACAATAGCATCCTGGCCAATCTTAAAGAGTACCTTCCACCATAGTATACAGACACATACTCGTCCCAGTCTTAAGCAGTCACCTCACTGAATAGTATGCAGACAATTCACATCCGTCCAGGTCCTTAAACTTATTACCATACGCCGTTGGCGATCACCTATCTAATCACATCTATAAAACTAGGTCGTTCAAAACAAAGCTCTTAGATTTATAACATGCTGTTTCCTGAACAAAACATTTCCATTACAAATGAACAAAAATTCATACTAGTAGCTAGGACCATCTACATATAGATAGGCTGCCATTTACCACAATCACTTTCAACAGACATCCCTATACACAAACATTTACAACCCTTCTGCGCCAAGAAAGAAAAAGTTGCACCTGCCATGTGTATATTCTAACTCATTGCAAACACACCTCCCCCATACCACCGCCCAGAACTTAAGTATTAAGTACAATTGCACTTCAATTAACAACAAAAGCGATCTCGAATATCTCACAACAACACCATTACCAGGCGCAGCCACCCTGAAATATCCCCAACAGCAACAAACTCTGAGCCGTCAAACCAGAGGTGACTACCCCATCTCTGCTCTGGGCACCATCCTCCCCCCCTTTCAGGAACTATAAATTTATATTCACACAAGCTACTCCCCAAACTTTTCAAACGATGTCCTCCAGCGACACGATGAACGGACACCAGACACCCTTACTAAACTGCTCCAGACCTACAACTAACGAATAAATTCACGCATACTCATCTTTCTGACAAACCTCTGGGCCCGGCCTGCTGTGAGTCACAATACTACTTCGGATCTCCCGTTTCTCGTGGAGGAGCAGGGGCTACCAAGCTAAAACGTTATTAATATATATATATATATATTATAATTAACTATAATATATAGATATATATTATATATATATATATTATATATATAATATATCTTATTACAAATATATATCATATATACTACTTACTATAGATATATATAGCTTGACAGTTAACATCACCGACGCTTTGAAAAACCGACGCAGTCCAAATCAGGAGAGCTTTTAAAGTTTTGAATCCAAAGCAAATTACAAATATCTTATATGAAATTCAGATCAAATTGTCCTCTCAAGACTCATAGTTCAAGTGTACAAGTATTGAATTCCAAGGGAACTATATACTATATAATATATAATATATATATATTATATTATATTATAAATAACTAAATATAATAATATATATATATATATATTATATACTATACTATACTATATAAAGAAATCTGATTAGATATATATATATATATATAATTATAATATACCATATATATAGTATATATATATATATATATATATATATAATAATATTATATATATACCACTTATTTTGCCAGGAATGCTAATGCAATGCCTCGGAGAAGGTCAGTGATCCCTAAGCAACTCATTAATACCTTGCGGCCAAAGTGATGAATCGTATTGGAGTACATGAAGTAGAGAATTATTTGGGGAGAGAGGTGATGAAGTATTTAGAAAGTAGCAATTGGATTGCTCGCTTGACTGAAACAGAGTTGAAACGCGAAACTGATTTGTGGTGGTGATGTGTATTTGCTGGTGTGGAAAGGATAGAGCGGAGAGAAGAGTTGAACAATTCTGACGTGACCTTGAGTGCAGAGCTATGTCTAGATTTTGTTTGTGGCAGTACTAGAAGTCGTCGCCGGTCCCGTGGCCTTCTAGACGGATGGATTTTCTGACGCGACGAGTCTTTCACCTAAAGGGGTATAAAAGGGGCGTAAGTGGCTTTCGTCTATTGCTCTATTCTTTACTACTTTCCTTTCCGGTGCATGTTGCACACCTTACTCAGTCTTGGGAAGAGAAGGTGGTGATGATGCAAGTTCATATAATATATATATAAATATATATATTATATAATATATATTACTATTATATATATATTTATCTAAGTATATATATATATATATATATCTAAATAGATCACTATTATATAGTTGGCTGCCAACTACCATCTATTTCTTGCCAGGAAATGCTCAAGCAGGGCCTCGTAGGGTTCGTTGACCGCGTTCATAACGGCCTTCATCTTTCGGCGAAATTTATGAATCGTATGGTACATGTAATGTCAGAGCAATAAAATGTGAGAGAAGAAGAGCGAGAGAGTGAGAGTGTAATTTAGAAGGGCAAATTATTTTTGTCCTGTGGACTGAACAAAGAGAAGAAACGTTTGAATTAGTGGTGTGGTGAAAATTGTGCTTGCTGTGTGAAATGAATGAGGGGAGAGAAGAGTTGCAATTTGATGAGTACTGTGGTACAAAGCTATGGTAACTCTTGTTGTGTGAGTACTAGAAATCTAATGGTTAAATTTAATTTTGAAAAGTTTCAAGGTATGTGTGGTTGTGACGTATGCGGTCATCTGAAGGGCAAACTTGAAGAAGAGTACATTTTTGCGTATATCGATGATGGTTTCTTGGAGGTCAGTAGGGCTTCAATTTGATAGTTGGGGACCCTGAAGTGGCATAGGGCTCCAAAAAAGGATGCTATAACACGGTGTTTGGGGGCGGATAGAAAATGATAATAGAGCGTGATTGATTTCTTGAATGAGAGGTATGTGTGTAAGTAACTTTCTTTAAACACAAGAGTATCATAAGTATACTAGAGGTTAGAGATGTTATCGAAGTGTAAAGTATGATTTATTTTGTGTTGGAAAAGGAGATGTTGAATAATGTGTTGGATGTTAAATCAGTTAGGGATTGAGGAATGGGATTATCGAAAAAAAAAGTGTTTCTATGTAAAAATTAAGTTATGGTTCGCTTGCGATGAAGAAGAATACGAAAGAAAAGTAGAGTAAAATTTAAGATGTGAGAGTTAAGGAGGCAAGACAATAAGATAAGTATGTCAAGGAGCGCTCGCTAGTTTAAACTGGTTGAATGGTGAACAAGTTGATTAACACACCAACTGGGGCAAATGAGATGCCGTTTTGTAGTGAAGCGAAGATTGGATGTGCTAAAGTAGGAGTAGAACTGTTAACAGTGAATTTAAAAGAGTTAATTATTAAGCGTTAAATATTTAAAAAAAGAAGCGTGGTTGAACATGCACTAAAAGAAATTGATATGGACCCAACAAGGGAAGATCTTGAGGCAATCTATTAAGAGGAAAAAGAAATACTAAAAGTGAAAACAAAGGAGAAAACAAGAGTAAATGAACAGTTTGGAAGGAGGATCAATGAGGACTTACAAGGGAATAGGAGCTCTTCTGGAAGGATGCAAGGTTTAGAATGAGAATAAGGGAATCCTGCTTAGAATAATAGATAGGGATGGTGTTTCGTAACTATGAAATGGGTGTGAGGGGAGTGTGCGAAGGAACACTTCGAAAAATCTGCACAATGGCAGTAATGAAGAAGTATAGTGAACGTGGAGTTTGATGTGCAAAGAAGGCAGAAAATTTTTAGTTCGTTCAGCTAGAGGACTATATTGAGCGTAGAGTACAAAAAGTTGCAAGATAGTTAATCTGAGTATAGATAATTATTGGTGAAAATGATCAAAAACGGAGGCAGAATGTGATTTGTATTGGATTTGAAGTATGTTATAAAGCGTCTTATGGGATAATTTCCAAGGCTTGAGGGAGAGCTGTTACATAGTACCCTAATACTATAACGGAGTAAGAGGGAAAAGGGGAACTGTAGAAATTTACTTATGGGAATACGTTTATTTGAGTATTGTAGAAGGTAATATACTTCTTTTCGTCGAAAGATGCGTCGAGGATAAGAACTGATTCGTGAAGTACAAGTGCGTCTAGAGTTCTAGAGCGAATGTTGATTCAAATCTTTAATGAAACAAAATGCATGAGAAATAGGAAAAAGAAGAATATTAAAATTGTATTTAGTTTTATGGATTGCAACAGGCCGTATGATAGAGTTAAATGGAACTATCCCTGGCAGGTGTTAGTAATATAATGGTGTTGGTGGTAGGGCTTCTGAGGGAATCAAAAGTATTTTATACCGTATGAAGGTGTTTAAGAATATAATGTGTCAACGTATCTGCGCCTTTAGCTATTAAATATGGAGTAAGCGTTGTGTTATGTCTCGTTGTTATTACAATTTGATATATGGATGGGTTATGAAAGAATCGACAGTGGCTTGGCAGGAACTGGTGTAGACAATGTGTAATGGAGATGGTGGAGAGTGCCCTACTCCTTATAGCGGATGATTTGTTCCTGCTCGTGGACGATCTGAAGAGAGTTGAGAGGATGTAGAGAGATTTGCATTGTGTGTAAAAGAGGCTGAAAGTACACTGATAAGAGTAAGTATATGTTGTGATGCAGACACTCTCAGTCGTGAAGTTAGTTAGATCGGAGCAGCTGGAACAAGTGTACTGAATTTAAACATATTGCGGTATATGTGATAGAAGTACGGCCTCATGCCAGAGTATAGTAGGAAGTGTGAATGCGAGGAGTGGCTGTTCAATTAAATCGTGGTGAATGTAAAGGACTAAGTCAATTTATTGCTAGGTCTTAATGAGGCGTATGTTATTAACTGTGTTTATCGTATAGTAGTGAGACTATGTTGGGCCTGATAAGAAGTATAGATCTCAAAGTTCAATGTGTTCAGATGGACATCTTAGGGTGGCTAGGCTGTTTGAGAGAATTGATAAATGAGAAATAACGTAATTTAGGGTCGTTTGGTGTGAAAGAAAGGGTATGAAGAGAAATAAATGAAAGTTATGTTGAGATATTGTCATAGAAAGCATGAATGCATGTCGGTGTTAAGCGGATGTTTATAGTGCCGAGTGTGCGAATCCGCCGTCTGGAGACCGAAGAAAAAGTGGATTGCAGTCAGACGACATTTTTAAGGAGAAGAAATTGAGTTTGTAGAGCGCTAGAATAAAAGGTGTATAAAGGAGTGAATGGCGGGGTGGTTTTGTGAGGGGGTTATGATTGTGCCCCACCTGGGGCACTCTTACACTGACGAATCCTACCATATTGAGGCTTCATCGCTGTCCCAGAATCTTCTCAGGTGATTCTGACTGCGATGCATCTCACTAATTAATGTACTCAGGGCGCTAGCTGGGCTTTCTTTTCGGCTCATCTATGTCATGTTCTTCTACTGCTTTTTCTTTTCCGCATTGCTCGTCACCACCTGTTCCCATTCTGTGAAAAAAGAACATAAGAAGAAAATAGTTTTTATGATGAATCGAGTTATAGTGAGTAATATATAATAAACTAAATATAATATATAATATATATATATATAATTATTATCTAATATATATTTATATAAATATATTAATATAATTATATATATATATATATATATCATATATAATAATATATATATAATATACTTATTATATATTCATATATTATATATATTAATATATATATTTATAATATATATAATTTGTTTTTTATATCTGTTTAGATCGATAATCCAATAAAACAATAGTTTGTTTGTTTATATAAATTTTATTTGATTTTGAAAATAAGCTGCCTTTATTTATTTATTTATTTATTTATTTTTTGCATTCTTATTATTTATAAATGAAGGTTCAAGATCTTTTGAATTTGAGAAAGAAAGACGAAAAAGATAGGCAAAGGACAAACTCTGGGAACAGTCAAGGCAGTCCAGGATCTCAACTCTCACTTATCTTACAATTAACAGGTATCAGTTGGTTTTTATTTATATATTTTGTTATTTTTTCTCTTTCTCTTCAGGTGAGACAAATCAAATTTCACGTTCATAAATTCTAGATCTAGTTTGAATTCTCTTTTGACATTTTGAGAAGGTAATTAGATTAATTACTTAATTAGCCCAATTTTGTAATTAAAATTGTCCCATTCAGTGTTTTGATCTGTAATACTTTTAACTCCTTCTATTAATATCCATCTATATACTCAACAAATTGATTCATCTATTTAGAGAACACCTTTTTGTCTTCCTTACCTTTATAAATTGGCACAAGACAGGAGTCTTTTCAACCCTGTGACATCTCGCACATTATTTATAAAATATCACCATGTTTACAGAGTTCTATTTAACTCTTCACTTACTATGCTTCTATATACACAGACAATACGGTATTAATGTATGAATGTATAGAATCAGGAATATACGTTTTTATAAATGTATGTATACTGAAAATCCTTGCTAATAATTAAGCAAACTTTGTTCAAATTTGAATATATGTGTAAATGAATGTGAGTGTGTGTGTGTGTGTGTGTGTGTGTGTGTGTGTGTGTGTGTGTGTGTGTATAAAAGAAAGAATTAATAGTGTTAATATTTCTTGTTTGCAACATTTCATAGAACCAAAACGAAATTCACTAAAAGTGAAGCCTTATTTGCTCAAGTACTGTGAAATATTTTAAAATATAACAAAGAGAGACACATTTCTAGTGAAGAGAAACATTACTGCAAGCTGTTTCCTTCAAACACAAACACACACACACACTCTAACACACACACACACCTGCGCAAAACAAACACAGATACGACACATGTTGCGAGGAGTTGAGCGCCGGTGGTCAGCGGCGACATATGTCATAAAACCAATACACTAACTTACGAGTAAGCGGGAAAATAAATGAACCTTATTTATCCCTCTCCCCTCCACCCACCCACCCCCCCTTTCGCTGCTTCTGTTTAAGCTTTCAAAATTATTGACTTGGTGAAGATTATAATCCGAGTTGGTCTGTCACTTTGAGAGAGGAGAGAGAGAGAGAGAGAGAGAGAGAGAGAAGAGAGAGAGAGAGAGAGAGAGAGGAGAAAAAAATGTTTAAATGACTACGTATTGTTTTAACGGCTTGTAAAATTTTGCAAAAAAAATTTAATTCACGATATATATATAATATATAATAGTATATATATAATAGTAAAATATATATTGATATATATATAAATATATATATATTAAATATATATATTATATATATATATATATATTAATATAATATATAAATATATATAAAATATATATTATTATTATATATAATATATATATAATAATATATTATATATATATTATAATATATATATATATCTATATATATATATATAATATATTATATTTCAATAATATAAGTATATATATATAATTATATATATAATATATATATATATATATTATAATATATAATATATATATATATAAAAATATATATACACATATATATATATATATAATATTAATTATATATAATATAAAAACTATATATTATATATATATATATATATATATTAATATATAATATATAATATTATTGTAAGATCTAAGCTGGCTCATCCTTCTACACACTCACCCGCAGTGGATAGGGTATTGATAAAAAAACCTTTAGAAGGTTAATTTCACTCTGCTGGCATGAACGCTGGGCCCTAGCAAGAAAGAGCCGCGCGTAAGTTTCGAACAACTACGCCACGATGGATAAAGAAAAAAGAACGCGAGAAATCGTTCCTGTAGTAAATAATATCAACCCACCAAACAGGAAACCAAAACGCCTCTTCCGTCCACACTTAACTTTGGGTTTGTAGAGTCAAACAGAGCCACCGCAGGAGAGGAAAAAATACCTTTAAACCGGGAAATATAATTGTAATAGTATAGTAAACTGATCATCCTTCTAACACGCTCGACCGCAGTGTGATAGTATTGATAAAAATAACCCCCAAGTAATTTCACTCTGCTGGGATTAACCTGGGCCCTAGCAGATGACGCGTACATTGTTTTGACGACCTACGCCACGAGGCTAAAAGAAGAAACGCGAATAAGTTCGCGTTTGGTGGTGATATTTCACTACAGGAACATTTCTCGCGTTCTTCATTAGTCCATCGTTGTGCGGTAAGTCGTCAAACACCTTACCGGCGTCCATCCTGCTAGGGCCAGTTCAATTCCCAATCAGAGTGAGAATTGACTATTAGGTTTATTTTATCAACTATATATTATATATATTAATATAAATATATATAAAATATATATTATATATATATATATATATAATATAATATATATATAATATATATAATATATACAGCAGGGTAGTAGGAAAATACATGCCTAACCAAAAAAGTCAAATAATATTTTATGAGAAAAGCAAAATTAAAGGATTCACTTCGTCCTTCGAAACGTTGCTATTTTAAAGAAAAGAAACTATCGAAAAATAAAAAAAATCGGTCGATCCAAGCGACACTCCATCCACTTACACATAGCTCCCTATTAACCAACCGACTAGAACTATCCTTTCCATACGACCCAAACCAAATCCCCAAATCCCACTCTCTTTATCCTCTCAACAAATATTCGCCTTGCTTCAACCACACAACTCCCAAATAATTTCATTCCTAATTATTTATTCTCTACCCTAACCACGCCCCCAAAGATTGTCCATCTGAACAGATTGCAACTTAACACCTATACCTCTTATTCCACGCCATCAGATACTTGTTCCAATTGTTCCCATTCCAACATGATTTCACACCTTCCGAGCGAACTTCCTCACTTCACTAAATCACCTATACCTCTTATCTTACAATTTACTTTTCAAACCCATCCTTGTACACCACTCCATTCAAAACCTCTTACAACCTCATTCAAACTCCGATTCACCAGCACCAAAACCAAATCATCACACGTACCAATAAGCATGGCACCTTCCACTCTTTCCATTCTCCATCAGTCTAATACCTTCTACCATCGTTACCGCCAATTCTTTTATCACTCCATTCATATAGAAATTAAATAACCAATTAAACATAAAACATCTCTCATTAACCCCACTATTAATAAAACCATTTGCTTTCAGCATTTATTCTCACACACGCTTCCCTATCGACACACCTAATTTGATTCCCTTCAGAAGTCTACAGCCAACACCATGTATCACTAACACCTGCCAAAGAGCTTCCTTAATAATCTTATGATATGCCTATTGTAAGTCCATAAAAGCTAAATACAATTCTTCATCTCTCTCATTTTCTCAATGATTTGTTTCAATGTAAAGATTTCGTCTATACATTCTCTACCACTTCTAAATGCACCTTGTTCTTCACCAATCAATCCCTCAGTCACTCGATGCACTCTTTCAACCAAAATATTAGCATATATCTTCCCCGCAACACTCAATAAACTAATTCCTCTATAGTACATACAATTCCCCTTGTCTCACTTACCCTTATACATAAGGGTACTATTTCTGTTCTCATCCAATCCTTCGGAACTATATATTCTCCACATACGTTTGTTACACAACTTCCATATCCAGTCATTCACAATCTCGAGTCCATTCTTAAGCATTCCACCAATCATTCCATCTATATCTGCAGATTTACCATTCTTTAACTTTCTCACTCTACCTATTATCTCCTCTCCAAAATACCTATTTCTTCTTACGCCATAAAACGCACACATTCACTATCACCTCTTCATCTCTGATAATGTAATGAAAAATTTTGAAGTGTACCTTCCACACTCTCCTCACATCCATCCCAATAGTCAAAAAAGTGCCATCAAAATTCATTATTTCATGAAGATTCCCTTTACTCGCTTTTTTAACCTTTCGTATTTCCATCCAGAAGAGATTCCTATTCGTTGTAAGTCCCCATTCATTCTCCCTCCAAATTATTCATTTACCTCTTTTTTTTCTTCCTACGCATGCAACTTTTAGTCTTCCTTTTTGCCTCCTTATATAATTCCATAAACCTTTCTTTTGAGATTTCATCACTGTTTTTTAACACATTCAACCACGCCTCTGTTTTTATTTTTAACTTTTTAGCATCTTT
>JABUQX010023344.1:12500-25000 GCA_015478945.1 Trachelipus rathkii | reverse complement strand
AGTGATCTCTTTCACTTATCCTCCAGCGGTCCGGGAATCTCAATCTTTGTTAAATGTGTATAGATTCACTCAAGGATATATTTTATCTATATAATTACAATTTGCAATGCTCAGGTTAATTGCAGTATATTATACTCATCTACCATAATCTTATACTCCGCATCTGTAGACTATATCTCTGCTCTATTCATTCTGGATCTCCTTACTATGGCTCTCTGTCTCTTAACCTTGTACACCCGGATTACCGTGTCAAACCTGGAGATGTCACGTGGGCTGATGGTTAACCTGTCCTGACATTAGGCTTACGTTTTCCTATGATGAGCCACTCTTTCATAGTGTTTTCATAGCTCTGACCTGATATCTTTTTAGCTTGTTCGGGTCGATGGCCTACTGGTAATCCATCCCTTGGTCCATACTCGTTCCGAGAGGTTCTCCGGCGTACAATCGTATCCTGGTAAGTGAAGATTCACCCAAGGAGTTAGTATATATATATATATTATTCACATTATATATACTTATAATATATATACTTATATATTCTAATTATATAAACTATATTAATTATAATATATTACAATATATTTAATATATATATAATATACTCTTATACATTTATAATTTCTATATTATTATAATATACTATTGGTATTTTTTCATGTCATGTGTCTTTGTCTTTGCTTCTAATCTCCATGTGTTCCTTGGGGACTGAGAAAGTGCTATAGCCCACTGCGCGAACATTGCAATTTAACCAGATGAGCGTCTCGGAAGAATATAGAAGAAATAATAGCGTAGAATCATGTGCTGATGATATATGCATAATGAAATTCCATTTTATAGTTTAAGTATTTCGTTTCAAAGTAATTTAGCGTGGCGAAAGAGGTAGAGAAGCAGAGTCGCTCCATTCCTCGTCTGGATCTCTAGGTAGTAATTACCTAAAGTAATTCCTCTCCGAGAATAGAGCATGGTATGGAATATATAACTCTGAAAGTTATAGTGAAGTTAAAGGAGATCGGGAATTATAATGATTATGATTTCTTTTTTTTTTGAGAATTGGTAAACCATTTTATTTTTTATATATTATTTCGTTTATATTATCTTGTCATCAATATTAATATTAGGGCTACGGAGACAGAGCCGGAGCTGGAGCTGGAGCAAAAATGAAAAATTCTTTGTGGTGTCGGAGCAGAAGCCGTATGAAATGTTTTTTATTTTTTGTTTTTTTTTGTTTTTTTACTATGAAATAAATATGGATCCGAAAATGGAACCTCAATTTTGAAATAATAAAGGAGGATCTTTAGGCTGAGCTAAACAGTCTCAAAATGGAGGCGGATTCTGATTTCTCAGCCGGAGTCGGAGCCCGAAAATTTCAAAATGATGGAGCCGGATTTCGAGCCGGAGCAGGCTCCGCAGCCCTAATTAGAATCAATGATATAGTGAAATTACAAAGCGATCTTTTGTTTTCAAGCTTTACACTTGTTAACGTCAAATTTAAAAGTAATTGAGATCAATAACTAAGATGAACAACATTTTAATACAATTAATTTGAATCGAAAATAATTGTTTTATATTTCTTTTTTCCAAATCAAAAGTCAGTTCATTAAAATTAGATGACCAGAGATACTCATACGAATTAAACTTTTTGAAGAATATCAAATGAAGACCTAACTAATTTTTATTCTTTATTAAATGGAACATACAAGTCAAATTTCTTGTCATTTGGGGAGACGCCAACCAAATCTTTCCGCACTGAACCAGGACGAATTGACAATGGTTTGCTAGGACGTATTAGAAGAGGTTAACCAGGACAAATTAGCAGAAGTTTACCAGGACGAATTGGTAGAGGTTTAAGCAAGCTTTGCCTTAGTCTTGAACTTCCTGGTATCGTTGAAAGAGCAAGGTGCAACTCCTAAGTATATAAACACATGTCTAATTTATTGTACAGCAAGCATCGTCACTATCAATCCTCCTGCTCATCAATTAGCTTCTCTAATGAAGTCGACATAATACGATAATATCACAAAATAAAATAAAAAAAAAATAAAGAAATAAAATAAAAATAATATTAATCGAGCGAGAAATCATTCACGTACGAAGCGATTATGAAAAAGATTAAAATAACTTTATATATTAATTTTCTGGAATCGCAGATTTATATAGTAAAATATATAGTAAGTATAATATATTATAGTTATATATAGTATTATGATATTAAAGTCTATGTTACTCTGATAATTAATACTTTATATATACCTCACTATATATATTAAATTAATATATTTCTATTATAATATATAATATATAGAATATATGTAATGTATATATTATTATCTTATAGTTATATATATATATATATTTTATATATATATATTATTAATTATTATAGTACGATAAGAAAATATATAAGAATAATATTTATTTGAAGTGATTAATATATATATTCAATTATCTTCTAGATGTATATAATATTAATAAAGATTATATATAATATATATATTATAATATTATAATATATTATAATATATATAATAATATTATATATATATATATAATATATAGTATATATTTAATTACTTATAGGAGAGTTTGAGGTAAATTATTTATTATAAGTAATTTAAAAAATAAAAAAGTATAGAATTTTTAATATCTTTAGTTTTACCACTTTAAATTTCATGATTAAAAGTGCGTGGAATTAAATCAAACAATCAAAACAACCAACCGACTAATAAAATATAACCAATAACTGTAAATAATAAATGAACTTAACATAATCTATATATTATATTTTAATATTTATAACCTGTTTATATTTAAGTTATTATATTATATATTTAATATATATATAGTATATTATATATATAATATGATATATATACCAATATATATATAATTTATTAATATATTAATAGATATATATTATAATATTAATTAATATATATATGTAAATATTATGTATACATATAGTATTTATAAAAGTAAAATATTATCTCACTGCTATTTTACTTAAGCACTTGTATTAATAATATCTAATATATATATATATATATAAAATATATATATATATAATACTAATTATATATACTATTTCATACCTTACTTATATATATATATATAATATATAGTATATATATATAAAATACTTATATATATGTAATTATAATATAGCATATATTATTAATTAATATATTATATATATTATACCATATAATATAATTATTATTATATATACTACATATAGTTATAAATATATATTAAATTTATAATAACTTATATATAATACTTTAACTCTATATGGAACCATATAAGGTAACTTAATATCTAATTAGATTAAATGCTTATATATATGTTATATAAGGTAGTAATATATATATATCTATTTTAATAATATATTAATTTACTATATTATATATATTATCTATATATTTATATTAATCATATATATATTATAATATAATAATAGTATTACCTAGCCCTATTAATTTTCATAGCCATATAGTATAATACAAAAGATATAATAAGCTATATATTATAAATATATAATTTATATTATGATGTATCCTCCAATTGTTCTATATATTAAGTAATATACATTCTCATAAAAAGGCAGTACTGTTAAAATTATATATATACATAATATTATAATTGTCATAACTAATATGTAGAGTTATAGGTAATATAATATATATATATATTAATGTAATAATATACCGTTTATATCTATATATATATAGAGAGAGAAAAAGCTTGTGTGTGAGAGAGAGAATGTATGAGAAACAGAGTAAATAAGAAGAGAAGAAAAGAATTTAACGAAAGCAAAAATTGAATAAAAAAGCAGAAGAGATATAAAAACAGAAGGGAATTATAGTATTTCAAAAAGCGATGAACTAATTCATATAATTTGCGTATCTCAGCTCCTTGGAAACAAAGAGATGCACTGACGACCATACGCGAGAGGATAAGTGGTATGAGTGAGAGTAATTAGTGATAAGCGATTTGGTTATTGAGTGAAGCAGAGAAGAAATTATAACAGTGAGGGGAGGCAAAAGTGGGGGGGGGCGGGTTGGTAAAGGGTAGTAAACGCACTTGTCCTTTATGTTGTTCCACAAAAGCGCTCACTCGAATTAGGACCCGAAACTCAAATTAGATGCGTGAAATGCTACGTGATATAGACTCTGGCGCTTGCTTAAATACTTTTTCTCTGTGTTAATACTTGTAGTTGTTTTAAAATATTAATATACTATTAACTTATAATGTATATTATATATATTATCTATATACTATATAGTATATAATATAGTTAATATAGTTATATAGGTCTCATTGTGATAATTAAAAATGAGAAATCTAATTTCTCGAAATGTTGAGTATGATATAATAACCTTGTATATAATAATTATATTAAATAGTAACGTTGTAGTAAGAGTTTCATATATTTTTTATATTATTATATTATTTTTTATATTGTATATTGAAATGCTCTACAAATATAATATATAACAGAATGAAATATAATACATAAGGTATAAATAATATTGTATTGCTTAGATAGAAAATACCAATTTTACAATTATTTCGCCATGAGTTTATCGTAAATTACGCCCGTAACGAATAATAATATTATTAACATATATTAGTATCCAAATAAGTGATATAACTATATATATATATATAAACACTTCGTTGTGAAAATAAAAACATATATATATATATTAATATATAATTATATATATAAATTTGCTTGTTGTATTTCATGTCTGTTAGAAATATGGGAAAATTATTTGTTGTACATGACAAGAGATAACTACACAATAAAGGCATAAAATGAATATTATAAATTTATAAGAAAGTTATAATAATTAATCTTTTCTTGTTTTTTTTTTAAACACACTGCTTTTTAAACGTTTCTTTGTTTATAATTATTTTTATTACATAATACTTCTCATTAAAATAAAAGGAAAGAGGTTGCATTAACCACCTATACATAGGTTTTATACTATATATATAAATGACTCAATATACCCTATGATAATATGTCCTTTATCTCTACGGATTTATATATATATATTATTATAATTAAAATATTTATGAATATGGATGGTATATTATAAAGAAAAAACAATTTGTATATTATATAATATTTAATTATATTACATATAATAATATATATATATATATATTATATTCAATTTATTCATCAAAAATTCAAATTATTATGTGATGATGAGAATTTATATATATTAGCATGGTCTGTATTAATTGAATGCCACTTGCTCGTTGATATAAAATCAGTAATCTTACCAAAATTATATATTGAATGATTTATTATTTCTTTCATGGGAACCCATCCATACATAAGAGTATAAATAATGTAGCAGTGCTGTAGGATCTCATAATTGTTTGAATTAAGTATATTAACATGTATGAGGCTATAATTGAAAATTTATTTTTATTATATAAAGAGCATTCTATAGCGAAGTTGGAAGTTATTTCTTATTTATTACGTTAATAGTTATTTATTCCTTCACATTATAAAAATTAGTTACTTAACTTAATAATATCTACGTAAAATAGCCATCGTACAACATAGTAATGTCTGTTAGGTTTGTGGTGCCATATATACTGTTGCTTACGTCTTCTCACTGTCTGATCATGTTACTTCTTTAGATTGTACCTTATGGAATTGATTATGGTTATAAGTATGTCTAGAATTACTTCTTTTTACAGAGTGCTCTTCTTTCCGGGTTCACCAATTTTATGAAATTGAGAGAGAGGAGATTATTTTTTATTCTTTTAGTTATAAGTTTCTATTGATTCAAGTGATAGTTTGTATATATGTAGTTCGATATTCAAATTTTTCTTATTTTTATCGATAAGGTTATTTTATTTTCTTTTTTCTTCTTTCATTTAACTGCGATACTTTATCAAGTCGTGTGGAAACGAATAACTATGATGTTTTTTAAAATGTCAGTTGGCTATAAACGTTCTGTTTAGGGAATTATTTTTCTAGTATATATATAGATATATATAATTAATATAATATATGAGTCATATAAGTATAATATATAATATATATAATATAGTGAATAGTTTAGTATATATTAAAGTAAATATAATGTAATATAATTATAAAATATATACATAATAATTATGAAAAATTAAATGAACTCACAAGGTAAAATTAAGAAGAGTCGACAATCGGAAGAAAAAGATTGATGAAGTGAGTAGGTTAAAAGTTGGTAATTTGAGATGAAAGGCCCTAGAGGTGTTATAAGGTAATAATTAATGTAATATTATGAGAATATAATAATATAAATAATAATAAATAAATTAATATTGATATAATAATATTAAGATATATAATAAATTAATAATAATAATAATATGAATATATATATATATATTTATATATATATATTAAATTATATTATATTTATATTTATCTGAAAAAGTAATTTGCTAGCATGATATATATCACTTCTCTTCATTTAACCTTACAAGAATAAAGAGAGTACAATAGATATAGTATATATATAGTATAATATATTATATAATATATAGACTTATATATATATAGAGATATATATATTACACATATCTTGCTTGTCTTTCGTAGTTTTGCATAATGGCTTTAAAATGTCAAAATATCGAATTTCACTCTGGTTCTAATATTAAATTTTAAGTTTTCAGGTTTCTCATTGAGCGAAAATATTTATAAGAAGTGTGGAAAAACCAGCGAGTAGTTTGGCAGGTTCAATGGTGGCTTACATATGTGCGATATTCGCCAAACTTTTCCACGAACTTTTTAAAGAAGAATTGCAAACCACCGCGTGATAGTGGTTGGATTGACGTGAGAGAGGTAATAGATATTAACAAATGGGGGAAAATTACAAAATAACCTGTGCAAAATTGGGTTGATTCATTTGTTTCAGAGAATGTTTGTTATTCGCTCTTGTTTTGTCATATATAAGAATACTTTCCATTGACTGTTGGAAAAATGACACATATATGGCCGATTCATCTTAATGTGTGTGTAACCACTTAAAGAAGTTTCACACAATTTTTTTTTTTTTGCTTTTTAGTTTGGATTCGGATAGATGAATTGAGAATTGGGGGTGCTGGGATATGCGAATTCGGACTTGATGAGTCCGAATACTTGCCGGATCGCCCATGCACTGAGTATATATTATTATCATATATTATAATATATACTATAATATATATAAAGGCTAGATATATATATATATATATAATATATATATATAAGTTATAGTACCTTATATATAATAGTGATATATTATATTAGTGATGAATACTCACACGAGCCGTATATCATATGACCTATTGAATATATATCTATATATATATATATATATATATAATATATATTCATATATATATATAATATATATATATAAATTTCGTGTAAATCTCGTATTTGTTGAACACCACCTTTCTCCCTCGCATATTAATATTTTACTTCTATGTGAGATCCAGCTAGGCAGGAACTCCTTCTCTTGTAACTTAAGCATCTCTAACTATAATAACTTATTTGACAATTTCCTTCCGAATGATGGGGGGTTTACCACTAGATAAACAAACTCAAAAATATTGAGTCTACTAATTTGTTCTGTATCTTAAAATCTTTCCTACTACTATTTCATGTTATTTTTGATACTGCTCTCCCAATAGAATAGATTTCCTGTTCTTTTTGAATATCCTACTACCTCCCACGAAACTGTTACATCTTTTCATCCAAATGCTGAGGTCCAATATTTTGGAGATTTCAACGAACACCATCTCATAATGATACAGGTGGGAAGGAGGCTAAACCATTCAGTATTTTTATAGATCTGGAACAGTTTATTAGGCCATTAGGGAACCTACACATATTCCAGATCATTTAACCAATTTTTGACTTATACTTCACCACTACCCATTCTCATTATAATTATACCCATCCCAAAAAATCGTAGTCGTTTTGATTCTTCTATCTATCATTGTATACCTCTCACTTGTATTCTGTCTAAATTAATTGAAACTCGCCTCAACTCTCATTTCCTGGATCATCTGCAATCTCATTACCTCTTTTCAGATCATCAGCATGGCTTTCGACGCTATGGATCAACTGGTGACATACTTTCCTACTTCTGTAGTCTTATTCCCATAAGGACTATGGGGAATCTTGTGTGGTGTTTCTTGAAATATCGAAAGCTTTTGACAGAGTATGACAGGCGTCGCTACTCTCTAAGCTCCCATCCTTTGGGTTTCCTTCTTCACTTTGCTTACTCATGTCTAATTTTCTTTCAGATCGTTCCATATCGTTTTTGTTGGTGATGCGACCTCTTCCTCCTTCCCTGTTAATTGCTTTTTAAAGGTTTTGTTCTATCTCCAACTTTATTTTTAGTTTTCATCAATGATCTTCTTAGCTGCACTTCTAACTCTGTTCATTCTTATGCCTATGACAACTCTCCATTTTTTCTATTCATTTCAAATCTGTTCCTTCATTTGTATCTAGATTTGCCTCTCGTCTTCAGCTTTTTGATTCAATTCTTATAATATTATAGGATTCCTCGGTTAGATCACCGTAATCTTGTTAAATCCAACTCTTTAAAACTCCTGTTCTTCACATATCCCTTTCAAAAACACCTCCCAACAATCCTATCTAATTCGACGGTTCTAACGTCTCACCTGTGAGCAACATAAACATTCTTCCACTGAACATAGGCAACAAATTGTTTTATAAACCTCATATCACAACGGTTGCACAGGTGTCCTGTTCAGATTGTGGGATTTTTTCTTCTTCTCAGTTACTCCAGTTACACAAGGGTCAAATCCATCCTTGTATGGAGTACTGTTCTCACAATTGGGGAGGTTCCTTTTCCACCCTTCTTTTGTATAGGGTTGAGTCTTAGGCTATGAGAATAAAAAACTGTCTCTTACTTTCAAACTACTTTGACTCTCTTTTTATGCGACGTGACATTGGCGCACTATCTCTTCTCTATAGGTATTCAACTGTAGGTGCCCGAGGGAGTTTATCTCTCCCATTCCTCCAATATTGCTGGGGTCTCGTAGCACAAGAGGTGCCTTGCTTTCACATAACTTTGCGTGAGTATTGAAAACTCACGGCCCGCTCGTTGTGGTGCTTCCTTCTTTCCACCCACATCTGTTCTGTGGACTTTGCCATCATCTGTTTTTCTTGCTGAATTCAACCTACCTCTCTTTAAAGTCCAAGTCTGCGCCCACCTGAGGGATTTGCGTTAGACATGTGATTGAGTTTTTTTTCTTTCCTTTTATTTTTTGCCTCTCCAAGAGCCCTGCCCATAATATAATAAGTAGTAAGTATAAATAATATATATATATATATATATATATATATATTAAATATATAGTAAATAATATATAAGTTATGTAAAAATATATATTTATATATATATATATATATAAATAATAGAGATTATTATTACTTAATTATATATATCTTTATATATATATTAAGTCATTTTTCATATATTTAATTATATGATTCTAACTTTGATAGATCGCTGCAAAAGGGCACTGCTTGCTTACACGTCCCAAAATAGAACGAGGAGATGAAGATAACTTTGAGTAATTATACGTTTGACTTATTCAGACCTTATCTTCTCTGGGGAACGAATTTCGTCAAAGGATCGCTTCTCAAAAACTTTAGCACTTCCTCAGGAATCGACCTTATGTCTTGCTTCTCTTTGTCAGCTTTTAAGGTGTGTAATTTTCAAGAACCTTTCGAAGGGCTTACTCTTGATACAAAAAAAAAGATACCAACTAACCACCACACCAAACACACACACAAATATATTATATATTATAAATATATAAAATTATATATTATATTATAATATTATATTAATTATTATATTAATATTAATATTTACTTTATAGTTATCAAATATCAAATATAATATTATTTATAATATATAATATATAATATAAATGTATATACTATAATTATAATATATATATATATATAGGTACTATATAATAATATATATATAGAGGATATAGATACAATAGTTAAATTATATACGTCACGTGAATAATTACTAGGTATATTATAGAGCTGGTAAGTCACAAATTAATATGATATATACTATATATAATATAATAATAATATATATAATAATATATAATATAATTATAAATATATATATATATATATAATAAAATTATAATATATATAATAATATTAATAATTATTCTTTGTGGTAATGTCGTATTAATTAGGTAATAATTAGAATTAATTATTAATAACTGGGAGATTTTTAGTTATTTTTTAGGTGCGGTCGTTCTCTTTGTTTTTGTTTTTTTAAAAATCTCATTAGTTACAATATGTTTAAAAGCGGATAATACTGGAAGATAGGCGAAAGATGGAACAATACTAGCGAACTAAGGAATTTTGAAGCAATAATAAGGAGGATCTTGTAGGCTGAGCAAGTAGTTTATGAACAGTCTCAAAATAAGGAGGCGGTTCGATTTACTCAGTCCCGCCGAGTTTGCGGGAGCGCTTCCCGAAATGGATTTCAAAGATGATGGAGCCGGATTCGAGCCGGAGCAGGCTCCGCGCCCTAATAAGGCTGAAATTCCCAGGTCAGATATAGTGAAATTACAAAGCAGATCTTTTGATTTTAAGCTTATACACTTTGTTAACGTCAAATTTTTCACGGAGAAGTAAGATTGGAGATCAAGAGTATAACTGAGGGCGATGGTCCATGCATACCACATTCTCTTCAATACTAGCTAATTATGATAGTGGGATTGAATTCGAAAATAATGTAAGTTATATTTCTTTTTTCCAACGTCCGAAAAAAGATGTCGGAGTTCATTAAGAAGTACCGACCCTCGATGACCCACGACTGCGTGGAATAACTTCTATACGAATTTGTAATAGACTTTTGAAAGCCCAATTATCAAATGAAGACTAACTACAATTTTCGATTCTTATTAAAGTGGACATACAGGCAGTCAAAGTTTCTTGTCAGTGTGAGGGACGATCTCACCAACCCACGGAACTCCTTTCCTTGGCGCACTGAGTACGGCAGGGAACGAATTGACGAATGAGTGTATTGCGCGAAACCCCTCAGGCAGCTAGGACGTTTAGAAGAGGTTAAATACCATGGAATCACAAAACCATCGGTTTAGTATTTAGCAGATTGAGTGTTACCAGGTGAGACCGAATTGGTAGTGTATGAATGGGCGCCTTTGGGCCTTTACCTCAGTAGGTCTTTGAATTCCTGGTATCGTTGGAAAGGGCAAGGCTGCAACTCCAAAGTTGTCATATTGAGCAACATGTCATGCACCATCGCTACAGTTCTTCACGATGTCACAACGTCATACACAAAAAAAAAAAAAAAGAAAAAAAAAATAGGCATTGATTGCGGAGGTAAAACTCACCTTTTATGGTGAATTTTATCTGTCACCCATTTTTTTTAAAAATTTCACGCCTAACTATAAAACTTTTTGTAACTTCTTTGAAAGCCCACAAAACAGACATTAGTAAATAGTTAAATTTTTGACTTCTCGCTTAGCAACTCTGTCTTAGTTAGATGGAGATCTATGGGTCGTTTTAGTAATGAAAAATTCCAAGAACGCCTTTTCTTAAATTGCGCTAAACGTAAACTACTTTTTTTCTTTTTTGATTATTTCAATAATTAAAATTTTTAGTTCTTCTTTTTACATCAATTAGCGTGAAAATTTTAAAATCTCTCACTCATAGCAAAATTTTACTACTGTATTTAAAGGAACTTTAATTTATATTTTTAATTAGATCAATATATATAATAATATATATATATATTATTATATATATTAGACATATTATATATTCTATTATATATATAGAATATATATATAGTATTTAATGATATATATATATATAGAATAATATATATATTATATAATTATATATATTTTATATATATATATATATAATAGTTATATTATAATATATATATAAGTCAGATTGATAAGATTTAATTTTTAGCTTTGATATTTAAAAAAAATGATAACATAAATAGGGCTCTGCACGTGAGTGGTAGTGAAAACTGATTAAACAAAAATCTTAAAAAATAAAGAGATTTTTCACAAAAAAAAAAAAAAAAAAAAAAAAAAAAAAATAAAAAAAAAAAAAAAAATATAAAAAATTAAAACATGGAAAAAAAAAAGAAAAAAAAAAAAAAATTATTTTAGATCTATACGATTTCTGACATTCTTAAAGCATACAAGAAGTCAAAATATATTATAAATAATTGTAAAAAAGATAGGAAAATTTTAAGAAAATTCACATTAAAAAAAATGTTAAAAAGATTGTAAATCACACTATAAGAAAAAAATCATTAACCTTTTGATATTTCATTTTATTAGTTCGCGGTTTTTGCTTAAAACTGTTTTTAGTTAGAATCACTAAAACTAATATCGAAAACAAGTCATGAAATAAAATTATTTTCCTTCGCATTGCCATTAAATTTGGA
>JABUQX010023344.1:0-2500 GCA_015478945.1 Trachelipus rathkii | reverse complement strand
CTAGTAAGTTCTTTTTTACTACTTACATATTGAAAGAATAAAGAGGAAACCATTGTACGGTTGTTACGTACTCCTTCATTTTGTGTAAAGAGTTGTGTAGGTGTACGGGGGTAGAGAAGAGTTGACGTGGGTTTTTTTTTTTTTTTTTGTTTTTTTTTTACCCTTTCTTTCTATTCTTTTTTATTTGTTTTCTTATTGTCTCTTTTTGTTTTCTTTCTTTTTTTTTTCTTTTTTTTTTTTGTTTGGTGTCTGTTTTTTTTTTTTTTGGTTTTCTTTATTTTTTTTGTTTTTTTTTTTTCTTTCTTTCATTTTTTTGTTTGTTTTTTTTTTTGTTTTTTGTTTTTTTTGTTTATTTTTTTTTTTTTTTTTTTTTTTTTATTTTTCCTCTTTTTTTTTTTTTTTTTTTTTTTTTTATTGTTTGTTGGTGGTATTCAATAGGGATAGAGGAGATAGGGGTGGGGTGTGGTTTGGGGGAAGATTGGAGTGGTGTGGGATATTTTATTTTACGTTTTTTTTATTAGTTCGTTAGGAAAAGACGTTAATATGAAATTTAAGTGGTAAAACTAAAGATATTAAAAAAATTATAATAGAACTTTAAATTACTATAAATTTCCTTCAAACTCTTCCATATATATATTATATATATATATATATATATATATTATATATATATATATTCTAATATCTATATATTAAATATTTATATTTATAATATAAATATATATATTATATATATAATAGATATTTTTAGTATATATATATATAGAAGAGGTATGAAATATATATATAAAAAGTATATATGTATCTATATATGGTATATATAATCTTTATATATACTATATATATATATATATATATATATATATACCCTGTAATTCAATAAATCTGGTTCCAGAAAATTAAATAAAAGTTTTAGTTAGCTGTAAACTTAAAGGAATGATTTCTTCGCTCTGTATTTTTTTGTTCTGTTGTTTGTTTTTTTTTTTTGTGATTTGATTCGATTGTGACATGTGAGAAACTGTAGCGATGGTGAGGACCTATGTTGCTCAAGATGAAACTGTGAGAGTTGCACCTTGCTCTTTCAACGATTACCAGAAAGTTCAAGTACTTAGGGGGGACAAGCTTGCGTTAAACCTCTACCAATTCGTCCTGGTAAACTTCTGCTTAATTTGTCTGGTTAACCTCTTTAATTTACGTCCTAGCAAACCTGTCAAATTTCTCCTGGTTCAGTGCGAAAGATTTGGTTGGCGTCTTCCCCAAATGACAAGAAATTTGACTTGTATGTTCCATTGTAATGTATAAGAATAAAAATTAGTTAGTCTTGTTCATTCTGAAATTCTTCAAAAAAGTTTTAATTCGTATGAGTATCTGGCTGGTCATCTAATTTTTAATTGAGAACTGACTTTTTGATTTGGAAAAAAAAATATAAAACAATTATTATTAAATTTCAAATTAATGTATTTAAAATGTTGTTATCTTATTTATGACTCCAATACTTGTAAATTTGGACGTTAACAGTTGTAAAGCTTGAAAACAAAGAGATCTGCTTTTGAATTTCCACTATATCATTGGGATTCTAATTAGGGCTGCGGAGCCTGCCTCCGGCTCGAAATCCGGCTTCCATCATTTTGAAATTTTCGGGCTCCGACTCGGCTGAGAAATCAGAATCCGCCTTCCATTTGAGACTGTTTAGCTCAGCCTAAAGATCCTCCTTTATTATTTCAAAAATTGAGGTTCCATTTTCGGAATCCGATATTTATTTCATAGTAAAAAAACAAAAAAAAACAAAAAATAAAAAACATTTCATACGGCTTCTGCTCCGACACCACAAAGAATTTTTCATTTTGCTCCAGCTCCAGCTCCGCTCTGTTCTCCATTTACAAGCGAATATTTAATTATGATGAAAGATAATATAACGAAATAATATATAAAAAATTTAAAATGTTACCAATTCTCAAAAAAAAAGAAAATCATAATCATTAGGTGAATTGCCGCGAGTCTCCTTTAGACTTCACTTATTACTTTCAAGTTTATATTATTCCATACCATGCTCTATTCTCGGAGAGAATACTTTGAGGTTAGATACTACCTAGAGATCCAGACCGAGGAATGGAGCGACTCTGCTTCTTCTACCTCTTTCGGCCACGCTAAATTAACTTTGAACGAAAATACTTAGAACTATAAAATGAATTTCATTATCGCATATAGTTTCATCAGCACATGATTCTATGCTATTATTATTCTATTATTCTTCCGAAAGAGTAATAAAGATAATAGGCAATAAAAAACAAACGGATGACACACCACACACATACAAGACAACACCCCCCAAAAAAAATCAATACACACACCAAAAATAATAATATATAATATATATATAATATATAATATAAATTATATATAATAAATATATAATAGTTGTTATATTGATTAATAATATATACTAATATATATAAATTGATATATAGATAAAATAACGTCGCGTTGAGTGAATACTTCA
>JABUQX010023343.1:30000-40724 GCA_015478945.1 Trachelipus rathkii | reverse complement strand
ATCGAAAATATTAAAAACATATTTTATTTATTAAATTATTTTATAATATCGTAATATATTATTTATTAAACTATTTTATAATAACATTATATCTTTAAAATTATATCAATATATAAAATAGTTATTGGTTAAATCGTTCGCGGGCTTTTTCAATCACCCGCCAAACTTTGTTCGTTTTGGAGGGAAAAGTGAATTAAGGAAATGCAGTCAAGAAAGACTCATTTTTTACATTATTTGCTTTGTCTTTATATTGGACACAGACTTATTATGATACATGTTATTTTATTACATGTTTTAAAACTATATTTTTAACACAAACACGTTATATTATTAAAAAATGGTCAAAATATAGCCTTATTGCGTATTTAAAATATGATTATAGTATATTATAAAGCGTTTTCCGTTAGAGTTTATTTTTAAGGAAAACGTCACATTTAATGTGAACATAAAATAACTCACTATATATATAATATATATATATATTATATTATAATATATATATATATTATATATATAATTATATATATATATATATATATATATCATATATATATATATATATATAATTATATTAAAAACCCTAGTCTATTTTATTACCACGAGAATTCTCGCTGGTTTTACCTGAATCAGGCCTACTATTTCACTTGTGACTTGTGGCAATTTGTTTTGTTTCCCAGTCGCTTCTAGTCTCTCGTTATGTAAATTGTGTTCAAGTGTTGAGTGTTCATTTTCTTAAGTGTGTTTGACATAAAGGCTAAGGCGACTAAGGCCAAACAGTCATATATAACCAATTTATTTTATACATTATGTACATTGAAGTGTAAAATTTTATATTATTTAGGTTTGATATGTTATTAATTTAAATATGTCGAAGAAACGCACATACAACGAGAGTTTTCTCAACTTTGGCTTTTCAGCCATCGTTAACAATGGCGTTCAATTGCCACAGTGCGTAATCTGCAAGAAGACGCTTGCTAATGAGAGCATGAAGCCGTTCAAGCTGAAGGAGCATCTCAAAAAGGTTCACTCGGAAGTGGCCAGCAAGGATTTGTCATACTTCAAAATTAAAGAACACCAGCTAAAGCGGTCAAGATTGGATCATGGAACAGGAATTCTCTTTCAACACTCTAAGATCGTCGAGGCCTCGTACAAGATCTCCCTTCTTATAGCGAAGCAGAAGAAGCCACACACAATTGGAGAGACACTCGTTAAACCTTGCATGATAGAGGCTGCTCGTCTTGTCCTCGATCATAACTGTGTCAACAAGCTTAATCAGATAAGTCTCTCGGACAACACAGTTAAGCAGCGCATCGATGACATGTCCCAGGATATCAAACTTCAGGTGACGGAGAAAATACGAAAATCTCCTTTCTTTGCAATACAACTTGATGAGACAACAGACGTCGCACAGCTTTCACAACTTTTGGTTTATGCTCCGTTTGTTTCGGAAAATCGGATTGAGGAGGAGTTCCTCTTCTGCAAGCCACTGATAACAACTACAAAGGCTGAAGATGTCATGAACATAGTTTCCAACTTCCTTCAAGAGGAAAATCTCTCGTGGAAAAAGTTGGTTGGTGTGTGCACGGACGGAGCTCCCAGCATGCTCTGCTCCAAGTCAGGATTTAGGGCTCTGGTCAAGAAGAAGAATCCGGCTGTAATTACAACACACTGTGTGGGTCTCTTGCCTCCAAGACGCTCCCTGCTGCCCTCGAACTCGCCTTCGAAACTGTGATCCGCATTGTCATCCATATTAAAGAAAGATGACTCAACAGGCTGTTTCGTCAGTTATGTCAAGACACGGATTCTTCCCACCAAGACCTCCTCTTCTACACATCTGTTCCTTGGTTGTCAAAGGGAAATGTTCTTGCTCGTGTATTTGAGCTCTTTGATGAATTGCAGATATTTCTTGCAGCTCAAGGGAAGGAGATGGAACAGTTTTTAAAGGACATTCGAGAGCCGTTTAAGTGTAATCTTGCCTATTTGGCAGACGTGTTCGAAGCTTTGAACCAACTCAACCGGCAACTACAGGGCCCAGATACCACCATCATAATGCACACAGATGCCATCAAGGCTTTCCTCGACAAGCTAGCTCTTTGGACGAGAAAAGTTGAGATGGGAAATGTAGCTTCGTTCCAACGTATGAATGAGGTCATCGGTGAAGAACCACTTGCAGAAGAGCTGGAACAAGATATCAAGGAGCACTTGTCAAGCCTCGAACAAGAGTTCAGACGCTATTACCATGATATTGATGAAAATGATAATGCACAACTTAAACTTCCCGCAATCCTTTCGGCTGCAATAAAGACGATTTTCCTGATGACAAACAAGACGAATTTTTTCAACTCATCAACAACATCGCAGCCAAAGAGGAGTTCCAGGAACAACAGCAATTCAGCATCTCTAATTGCTGTGCAAAAATGATTTCCGCCTTCCTCAAGACGAGCACATTCGCCTTGAAAGTTCTAGTTCCTTTCTCGTCAACTCACCTTCGTGAAAGTGGTATCTCGACTCTACTGGTAATCAAATCAAAATCCTGAAACAGGTTGGATGCTGAAGCTGACATGCGATATGACTTGAGCAACACAGAACCAAGTATTGATTTGTTTGCAACAAGAAGCAAGTATATCCTTCTCATTAAAAAATACTAGGTATTTACGTAAAATTTATGTAATATATATATATATATATATATATATATATATATATATATATATATATATATATATATATATATATATATTATATATATATTATATATATATATATATATATATATATATTACATATATATATATATATATATAATAAAAATATATATATATATATATTATATATAATATATATATATATATATATATATATATATATATATATATATATATATATATATATATATATATATATATAAAGTTGTATAGTTGAAAATCAAAGTAGAGACTAACCAACAATAGGAACGAAAGGAAAATTAAACTCTTCTGAGGAGCTAAAAAAAAGGTGAATTTCCTTTCCTATCATATTATGGGTTAGTCTGATTTGATTATTCACCCATTATATATATTTTAAAAAATAAATATTTTATAGAAAGGTAGATTTGGTATTACTAAAAAAGGGTCACGCACCTGAAAAGCTTAGGAAACAATGTGTTATGCCATTCCTTTTTCGCTCTCCTATTCAAGCATTCAAGTCGCCCAACACAATCAATCTGAAGACTACTCATCATTCAGATTATTCCAGAAAGTCACACTCTCCTCAATATTACCCTCAGATGGACCATATGTTACAATCACCTATACCTTGACATTCTCAAACTTAAGTATAAATGTTCAATGGTATTCTAGTACTCACACAAACAAAATCCACCATAACTCCATGCCACAAGTCGCTCACCAGAATAACAACTCCTTCCCTCCCCCTCTCATTTCCCTCCACTTCAGCACACACACACATTTCCCTTCACACCACAAGTCTTCACCGCTTCCTTTCATTTTTGTTTCACTCACATCAAGCAAATCAAATTTACCCTTTCTAATTACATTCATCATTTTCTCCCCTTGTCCTCGCCATTTATTCCTCTTACAATCCATGTACCCAGACGATTCATACAATTTCGTCGAAAGATACAAGGTAGCTTACGGCGGTCATGACCAGGACCGAGGCATGCATGAACATTCCTAGAGAAAAGAGAAGTGGTAGTAGGTCACAACCCAACTACCACAGTCCTTTTAGTGACCTACTGCGACACACAGAAAGTAAGCTGTTATATATATATATATATTATATCATATATTATATATATATATATATATATATATATATACATTATATATATATATAATATATATATATATATATATATACATATATAAACTCTATATAATATCTCTTTATTAATACATATCTTATCTATATACAAAGTAAGGTAGGGAAAGATACGTAATATTATATATATATATATATATTTATATTACATATACCAACATTTTATATATATTTATTATATATATATATATATATATATATATATATATATATATATATATATATATATATATATATATATATATATATATATATATATATATATATATAATATATATATATATATAGATAATATATATATTTATATATCGCAATTTTTTATACCTACCTTAGAATTTTGAACATGAAAGAGTTCGGAATCATCGACAATATTTTCCAAAAGCAAAGTTCAAACGCAACCTTTTGCAACGTTCCTCCTGGGCAAGAAATACCTTTGACCACTCGAGCTTTGGTTATTAAAGACTTTTTAGGAGTTTTCTGCATCCTAATAGGAGGTTTGTTTCCTTTGTGTTTAGGAGATATTTGAAATATTTCATGGATTCTTTTCTAATTTAGTTCTATTTAATTATTGTGCATTAGTTTTGTTTACAAAGTGGTTTTAATAAAAAAATTTAATGTTAAATTTTACTTGAAATATTTCATAAACAGATTTTTAATAAAAAATAAGGATTATTATTATTATTATTATTATTATTATTATTATTATTATTATTATTATTATTATTATTATTATTATTATTATTATTATTATTATTATTATTATTGTTATTGTTACTACTACTACTACTACTACTACTACTACTACTACTACTACTACTACTACTACTACTACTACTACTACTACTACTACTACTACGTTATTTTCAACTACTTATTAAAACTGAAGCAATGATAATATATATATATATATATATATATATATATATATATATATATATAACTATATATATATATATATATATATATATATTATATAATTTATATTTAATACCATTATATATATTCAGATATATTTGTAAATATATTATATATATATATTATATAAAATATATATATTAATATATAGATATATAATAAATATTTATATATATTATATATATATATATATATATATATATAGTTACTGAACACATAACTATTATTTCTAGAACGTCATGCATTTGTGTTCCGTTTTCTAAACGCCGTAGGTCTACATTTATATTTTCCCATTTATTATTCAAATCACGTGTTCTTTTTTATTTGTACAGTATGGGTCAACTATTATATTTCTTGTGTGCAAGGCGGAACATTTATATTTTGTTTAAAGTTTTATTTATTTATTTTACAAGTTTCATTTTGTTTGGTAAATTTTTTATTTTTTATATATTTTTTTTTGGCATTTATATTTTGTTTAAAGTTTTATTTATTTATTTTATGTTTTATTTCGTTGCTAAGTTATTATTATTTTATATTTTATTTTTACATTTGCATTTTGTTTAATGTTTTATTTTTTATTTTATAATTTCGTTAGATAAGTTCTTATTTTTTCATAATTTTTATTTCTACATTTATATTTTGTTTAAAGTTCTTATTATTTTATGTTCTATTTAGTTTAAAGTTCTTATTTATTTTATGTTTTATTTTGTTTGCTAGGTTTTCATTATTTTTTAAATATTATTCTACATCTATAGTTTTATTTTTATTTATTTATTTTAAATTTTATTTTTTAAGTTTTATTTTGTTTAAAGTTCTTACTATTTTATAAGTTTTATTTCATAACATTTTGTTCTTTAAATTTTATTTATTTATTTTTAAATTTTTATTTTAAAACTTTTTATTTATAAAATTTTATTTATTAAAAAAAATGATATTTTACAACTCTTTATTTATAAAATTATATTTATTTTTAAAAAATTTGTAAAACATTTTATGTTTTTACAAAAAAATCAATATTTTTTAAAAACATGTACTTTATCAACCCTAAAGCAGTAACACAAACACCCTACCACGCCCCACCCCCATAAACCGGCCATGCGCTCCTGCTTTACTGTTTTACGTCATATTTTGGTATCATTTTGTCATATAACATAACATAAAAAGTAAGTTCTTTTTATAAACTTAACAAAAATATGTTCTTTCTATAAACATAGCATAAAACTATGTTCTTTGTATAAACATTACATAAAAATAAGTTCTTTATATGTACATAACATATAATTTATTAAAAATATTTTGTCTTTACTAAGAAAATTTAATCGGTTTATGTTTTACAACGTAAAAATATCAGTTAATAATCAAACTCCATCCTATCTCTCTCACACATAGCATCTGTTGTCCATTGGCTAAGTTAATAAAGTTATATTTAAGTTCAAAATATTTTCATAGCATATTATAAAAAAAAAATGCTCTTTTTGTGAATATTGCGTAAAATTATTAACAATTGTCAACATAAACAATGTTTTAACATCGGTAAAGCTAACATACAATTACCTGAACTAAGAACATAGCGTATCATAACATACCTAACATACATTAAGCATGAATAAGCAGGTAACATCAACAAGGTTTACACTTTTAAACGGTAAAGTAGCTAATATTATTCCAAAACTTATTCTAAATCCACTTTTGAAACATATCTGTAACATTTCAATGTTAATTTAACATAGTAATATTTAACAAAAGTTTATCATAACCCAATCTATGTACCATACTGATCAACGAATTAATGTTAACATAGCAAAGTTTAAACTTATCAATAAAACTAGCATGACACTACCTGAACTAAGAACATAACGTATCATAACAAAACCTAACATACCATACGTACGAATAAACTGCTAACATAACAAAGTTTTAGCATCAATAAATGCTAACATAACAAAGTTTAAACTTATCAATGAAGTTAACATAGCACTACCTGAAAAAAGAACATAATGTATCATAACAAAACCTAACATACCTTACATAACAAAGTTTCTATCATCAATAAAGCTAACATAGCATTATCTGAAATAAGAAAATTACGTATTATAACATGCCTAACATATCTACAGCATATTATAACCTAACCTATTTATCATACTGAAATACGAATAATTTCTATCATAACATAGTTTTTAACTTATCAACATATTTTAACATAGCAATCTCGAAAATTACTTACATTGCCAAAACAAAATCTGTAATAAAAATGTTATTAACAACAGAAGTATTGTTATTAATACAACATAAAAATAAGTTATTGGTGTGAACAAAACATAAATCTATTAAAAGCATTTTATGTTTCAATGTTTATAACGTAAAAATATCAATTAATCAATAAATCAATGGATCAATAGATCAATGCTCCACCCAACGTTCTTTTTCGTACGTTATAGTGGTCATCTAAGAAATTATCAGTTAATAGTGGCCGTATTATTAATAAGCTTTTAGTGTTAAGTTTCATATTTTATGCAACATTTGGTTGCTATAGTGATCAGGTAAGAAATTAATAACTGAATTTATTTCATTTTTAAGGGAAAACCCCATTTTGGGGTTCCGCCCCACGTCGTGGGGGTACATTACCGTTTCTGATTTCTCTGGAATCATCCTTCGCCATCGTTCTTTCATCTTCTCTTTTGCACTCTGTGCTTTTGTCCTTTTTTTCTTCTGGGACCCCCTCCAGGGGGTTCTCAGACTCCCCGTAGGGACTTGAAACTATCAAATTCGAGTTCTACTGTTTCATAAACATATACATTGACGTCAATATTGTGGTGTTAAGAGAATGTTTACTATTTCAGCACCGCACCTGCACCGGCACCGATACCTGATCTGGCACATTCTCAGGGCTCCGCATCATGTCTCTTCGCATGCTCTGACTTCTTCTTATTTCTAATCAATTCTTCTTCATCCTTCCTCCATCTTTCTCTGTTATACATTCCATGAATTTTTTTTTCCTTCTGGCTTCGGCTCCTGCTCCGGCTCAGTGCTTCGGCACATGAGTCAATTCGGGCTTCGTCTTCTTCTTCGACTCCGATTCCTATTCTTGTCGGCTCTTTATTTTTCATCTACCTACTGCCATTTCCTACTTGAGGGGTCTCAGCTCCTCCCTACATGGGGCGTAGCGGAGTGAAACCACTGCTCCGGAAAGTTGAAGTCACCAACTGCTGGGATAGCTAATTTGGTGGAGATACGAGAATTAGAATTCCCTAAAATGAGGGGGAAAAAGTGTGATTTCTGACTTATTTCAAGACCCACCGGTTTGTGTTTGTTACTACAACGATTATATCGAGCAAATGTTAAATAATAGTAATGATTTTCTTTCGATTATGTTTTTCAATGTAATAAGTCAACCAGAGCACGTAGAATTACGATTTAAATATAGATTTTGGGGTAAAAGGCCACGATTAATTAATTGGAATCATCAGAAATTTTCTAGCTATCATTTAAAACCTTCTAGGAACAAAAAAAAACTTTTTGGGGATGATCCCACGAAGCTCAGGTTCAAAAACTTAAGAAATGGTCTTCTATACCTCAAAAAACGGTCTCACAGACCTTAGAAACCCAAACTTTGAAACATCAAGTGTCAAAATCTAACTAAGTGATGGAAATTTCGAAGTCAATTGCCGACATAACTTGGATTTCCTGTCGGTTTGGGGATCCGAAGCCGCCGAAAACGATCTCGCGGGCCTTAGAAACGGTCTTACAGGCCTTGGAAACCCCATCCTTTTCACGTCAAGCCAGAAAAACCTAATGTTGCATATGTTGCTTTACAACATCCGGTTGCAACATTTTGGCTGTCGAAGATGCCATCCTAACTACTCCTTGTATTTCTATTACATCAATTATATATATATATATAATATATATATATATATATATATGGTGCCTATTTGTATATATATATCTATATATATATATATATATTATATATATATATATATATAATAATATTTTATTGTATAATATAAATATAAAATAAAAAATAATAATATATTAACTTGCATATTAAAAATGTATAAATAGAAATACCACAGTAATTTAACATATATTATATATATATATAATATATATATAATATATATATATATCATATATATATATATATATAAATATATGGTGGCCTATTGTGTTTAAGGATAGAGTTATTATTATAACTTCCTGCATGCTCAAACATTTTCGTCAGGATTTCCGCCATATATATATTATATATTATATATATTATATATATATATATATATATATATATATTGTATATCTAGCAACATTCTAACACGTAAAAAAGTATATATTATCCTTTATATATATATATTATACAGTTCACCACCATTCAAGGGCTCTCCCTTCTCAAGGAAGGGGCGGAAAATAAAACATTGATAAACCCACCCAATCCCGAGTCTAATGCATAACTCTCAGGTGAGCACAGACGTGGGCTTTAGAGAGGAAGATTAAATATAGTTGAAAAAACAGAAGAAGGCAAGAAGTTCCACAGAACAGAAGTAACTGGAAAGAAGAGGCACCCCAACGAACAAGTCTGGGGTTTCTCCAATACTCAGCAAAAATTCATACTGCGAGAGCAAGGCACTCTTGTCCAACGTGGGCAACGCAAGGGTGGTGGAATGTGAGAGGTCAATTCCCCCGAGCATCTGCCCCTGTAGTACCTATAGAAAAGAGATATTGCGCCAACTTTACGTCACAGAGATAGAGGGTCAAAGAGGTTGAAAGTAGGGGACAGTTAATTAGTCTCTTAGCTTTAGACTCAACCATATCCAATAGAAGGGTGGAGCCGGAGCCTCCCCCCAGATATGAGAACAGTACTCCATACAAGCGCGAATAAGGCCCTTATATAACTGGAGTAACTGTGCAGAAGGAAAAAATTCCTGCAACATGAACAGAACTCCCAGTTTCTTTCAGGCCACCTTAGCAACCATTTTGAATATGAGGTTTCCAAAGACAATTTGTTGTTTATGTTAAGACCGAAAGATGTTTTATGTTATTCACCAGGAGAGACGTTAAGAGCTGTTCGAAGGAAACATAGGAAATTGGGAGGTGTTTTTGAGAGGGAGATGTAGAGTAGTTGAGTTTTTTAAAGAGCTGAATTTTACAAGGTTGCGGTGACCCCACTGGGAAATCCCATCCAGATCGGCAAGAAGAGAATCGGAAAGCTGAAGACGAGAGGCAGCTCTACATGCAAAAAGAGGGAGCAGATTTGAAATGAGTAGCAAGAAATGGAGAGTGAGTCCATCGCAAATACAGAGTGAACAGAGTTGGAATACCGTTTGAGGAGATCGTTAATGAAAAGTAGGAATAAAGTTAGAGATAGAACAGAACCTTGCGGAACACCACAATTAACAGGAAAGGAGGAAGAGGACGCTCCATCAACGAGTGCGGATATGGAGCGATCGGAGAGAAAACTAGAAAAGAGTAAGCAAAGAGAAGGAGGAAACCCAAAGGAAGGGAGCTTAGAAAACAGTGACGCGTGCTAAACCCGGTCAAAGGCTTTGGATACGTCAAGCGCCACCATGCAAGACTCCCCATGGTCCCTAAGGGCAAAAGACCATAAATCAGTTAAATAGGGAAGTATGTCACCAGTTGATCTCGAACGACGAAAGCCATACTGATGATCTGAAAGAAGGTAATGAGACTTCAGATGATCCGGGAAATGAGAGTTAAGAAGAGTTTCAAAGATTTTAGATAGAATACAAGTGGGAGCTATAAGGCGATAGTTTGAAGGATCAGTGCTGCTACCTTTTTTCTGGATCGGTTATACACATGCGCGCTTCCAGCACTGAGGAAAAGTATTAGTATTAAGACATAGAGAGTAGAGTTGAACGAGAACAGGCGCCAGCTCGGAAACACACTCCCTCAAAACACGGGGAGACGTGGGAAACCTGAGAGGAGAAGGAGTAGGAGGAGGGATGCCAGAATCGTCCAGGGTAGAATTAGAT
>JABUQX010023343.1:15000-25000 GCA_015478945.1 Trachelipus rathkii | reverse complement strand
TATAAGTATATATATATATATATATATATATATATATATATATTATATATATAATATATATAATATATATTATATATATATATATATATATATATAGATCTATATTTCTATAATAATATATATATATATATATATATATATATATTATATATATATATATATATATTTATATTATTATATATATATATATATATATATTATTATATATATATATTTATATATATATATATATATATACCTTCATTTTCTTCGTTTTTTTCTTCTTCTTCTTCTTCTTCTTCTTAGACTGTGGGAGGGGTGAGCTATCATGCACCAAAAACAGAGTAGTTAATTAGAACATGGCCTAAGTTGGTAAGAAATCCCCCCCCCCCTCCTCTATGCTCTCTCCTCGCTCTCTTAAGTTCTATCCCGCCGCAGTCTGATTTACCATTCTGCCTATTCCCACCTTCCTCTAATTACTTTATTTCCAAAATACTTACTACTTTATAAATCATCAAGCCCACTCACATTCCCTATTCCCCATTCAATATTCCATGAAGATTCCCCTTATTCTCTTTCTTAACCTTTCTCCCTTCCTTCCAGAAGAGCTTCCTATTCCCTTGTAGGTCCCCATTCATCTTTCTTCCTAACCGTTCATTTACCTCTTTTTTTTACTCCTACGTATACAACTTTTAGCCTCCTCTTTTCATCCCTACATATTTCCATACACTTTTCTTTCGAAAAATTGTAATTGACTTTTAGCAAATTCAACTATGAATCTTTTTTATTTTTAACCTTTTGCATCACCTACTCATTTCACCATTCACAATCGCCATTCTTACTTCCTACTTTAGCACTACCACACACTTCTCTTGAACTAGAACAAACGCTTCCTTCATTTGTCTCCAGATTTTGCTAAACTTCATTTTTTTTCACATTTAATAATAATCATTTCTTCAGACCTCCGCTGCTTCTCATTCCTTGTTGCTCCTCTTCTGTTTTCTTCTCAACCCCTCTAAATTTCCTGCGACTATATCTTCATGGTTAAACTACTTGCAATTATGAAAGAAGAACTATATAGTAGAATCGTTGTATTGTTGGTATAATATAATAGTTTCATTATCATTTTTGATTTGGCAAATTTTTGTTTAGTCGTAATTATTAGTTGATATATATAATTATAATATATATATATATATATATATATATATATATATATATATATTATATAAATATTTATATAATTTATATAATATATTATATATATTATATAATATATATATATATATATGTGTGTGTGTAGGTGTGTATGCCTGTGTGTGTGTGCGTGTGCGTGTGCGTGTGCGTGTGCGTGTGCGTGTGCGTGGATGAAAAAGATATTAATTTTATTTATTCCTTGTAAAAGTTTTTAATATATATTTTAGGTTCCTGATTACGAAGATAAGAAAACTCATGTTATTGAAAACCTTCCAAAATATAAATAAAAAAAATAAATATAAATATAAATATAAATATAAATATAAATATAAATATAAATATAAATATAAATATAAATATAAATATAAATATAAATATAAATATAAATATAAATATAAGTATATAGTATAAATATAAATATAAATATAAATATCAAATATAAATATAAATATAATAAATATAAATATAAAGTATAAATATTAATTATAAATGACGATATAAAATATATAAATAAAATATAATATAATTAAATATCAAATAAATATAAATTGGAATATTAAACAAATATAAATATAAAATAAATATAAAGATATAAATATTAAAATATAAATATATAAATCTAAAGTAAATAATAATAAATAAAAAAATACATATAAAAATATATAAAAATATATGAAAATATATTAAAATATAAAAAGTTATAAAAAATATATATAAAAGTTATAAAAATATAAAAAATAGAAAATATATATATATATAAAAAATAAAAAAAATATAAAAAATATAAAGAAACAAAAAAATATAAAAATAACAAAACTAAAAATTTAAAAAAATGCAAAATTAAAAATAAAATAAAAAAAAAAAGGAAAAAATAAAAAAAAAATAAATAAAAAATTGATAAATAAAATAAAAAAAAAAAAAAAAAAAAAAAAAAAAAATAAAAAATAAATGATAAAATTAAAAAAAAAAAATAAAAAAAATAAAAAATAAATTAAAAATAAAAATTAAAATAAAATAAAACTAAAAAATAAAAATACAAAAAATAAATAAAACTAATATATATATATATATATATATATATATATATATATATATATATATTTATTATATTTTTTATATTTATAATTTTATATATATTATATATATATATATATATATATATATATATATATAACAGGTTCAGATAATATGCAAATATATGTTTTATATATATTATACATATAATATAATATATTATAAATAATGCAATATATCTTACATATATTATATATATTATATATATATATATATATATATATATATATAATACTTTCTTTTTAATTTAATGCTCATAATGGGAAATAATTTGACAATGAGTAAATAAAGAAGAGAGCGATAAATAATATATACATTTTATTTACAATTGATATTTTTTAAGTGATTGTAGAAAAGTAACAATATTTATCTTCATATTGCACGAAAACCAGAAACCTTGTTCCATAAAATACACATTCTATAGTATATTTTTTAATCGTAGGACGATGTTGTGGTAGAATCTGGACATGATGATACGTAGAATTTCGATAACCTGCAACAAGGTGAAAACTATAATTACAAGCCTTTAAGCACTTTCAATAATTACAATTAATAAAATGTAATATTTGCAATTTGGGATTTAACTTGATAAATTTAAATGATTAAGTTTATGTAAAATCACCCTAGACTAAAATGAGAGGGAAGAAATACAAGCTAACCTTTTCAGTAGAATTCTTTTACTAATTATTTAGAAATTGGTTCGTTTCTATGGGGTGCGAAAGGATTTTACCTCTTCACCTCCTTTATAGGTGTTAGTGCTAAATTTTGATTGGAAATCCTGGCAATAATGAAACTTCTTCCATATATTGAACGTTGCAATTTCCAAGTAGAATTCGTAATTTATGTAAAAGGAGATTAAATGAATAATAATCTTATATTGATACACACTTTCAAGTATTAATTAATTGTGAAAATATACACCTATGAAAATAAAGAAGCTATAATAGAAAACTACTACATGATTTCAATGTTGTTAATATATAGGTTGAAAGGGGTCCGACTTAAGATTGACTTTTCCGAGCAAAGCTTCGTGAATTTTAGACAGCGGAAATTGTCAAGTCCTTTTATCGCGAAATTATTCAAAAAAGAGAAAAGAATACTTCCCATTACCTTCGATTAGCCGTCCCCTCACCCCATAATTTCGGGTGCATCTTAAACCGATATGAAATTCTTAAATATAATATATATAGGTAGATATACGGGTATATATTATATATAAAAATATAATATATATATATGTATATAATAGTATATATATATATTATAATATATAATAATATAGTAATATATATAGTATATTATCTATATTATATATAGTATAGATATACATGGGCGTCGCCAGCTTCCAAGCAAGGGGGGGGCAGCTTAAATTTTTTTAGAGCTTTGTATATATATAGTATATTAATATTATATATATATATAATAGTAGGTATATATATATATTAGATTATATATATATACTAAGTATATATGTATATATATATATAATAATATAATAGAATAGTATAGCTATAGTATATATTATACATATAATAACTCTCTTATGTAGGTATAAATATATATATAACTACCTAAATAAATAATATGACGCCTACTCTACTCATAGGATATTATATGGCAGTCTGGAGGTGGATCATATATGGATAATAGTAACCCTCACGTATTGTAATTACGGAAGCCTTAGCCTCCTCACTCACTCTCTATAAGTAACCCAGATAAGATAGTATATTGATACTGGTTATATATTTAAATATCGGCTATTTTATCATACACTATTCTCATTCATATACCGATAATATATATAATATATATTATAGAGTAGGTTTGGGATATAATATATATGAGTATATATATAGAATATATATAATTTTGTAATATATTATATAGAAGAAGAAGACATTACAATGGCTGAGAAATATTTGATGAATAATTATAATTATTTCTTAAGTATTTTATAAAAAATTATTTTTTATTAAAGACAAAGGCTATGCAGAAAAGAAGAGTCTGAATCTGTTTTTATAAATAGAACAAAGGATGCGATGTTATTAAAAAGTAGATTCCTTGGGGGTCAAACGCAGAAGTTATCAGACTACTGTTTTAATAAAAAAGTAATATTGGAAGTTGTCCAAACACAAGATTATCTGTGTACGGCTATGATCAGATATCCAGTCCTTCCGTGTCAGTAACTTGTCGTCTGCTGTTGGAGCTTCGAGTCTCCAATGCAGTTCTTAATATGTTCGTTCGCGAGTCCTGAAAGAGGTGTTCTGACTGTCTGGTGTGGCATAGCTGGGCGAGTAGTAGTATCATCAAAAGCCTTTTCGTCGACGGAAAGAAAGGTTCAGGTCTCCTTTAAGACTTGGGAGACAACAAGATCTGTTTAGTTCCTCACTACTCGTTTAAAACTGATTTCCGTTCTGCAAATTTTGGGTACCAAAGTGTCTAGTAACTCTTCCTCTATGCCTTTCTGTAAGTTGGTAAAACTTAAATGAAGCTGTCTTTTCCTTTAACTCATCGGATGGTTTATGGAGTCAGCAGTGTGAAAGTGGTGTTAGGATATGTAACAATGCATAAGCAGGATGTGATTTCAGTAGCAAAACGCTATATTACAAGGAAAGAGGTTATAGAATCCAGATAAGGAGTTTATTAAGGTCTTCTCCAGAACGCGGGGGATTGTGTGCTGGATGGTATGCTGCGGTGTATCTGCCTATCCAAAGAATTCGTGGATATATTCAGGATCAAGTCCAGTTGCTCGTCAATTTTGATTAGCTTCTTTTAACACTTATTCTTCATGATTTTTCTTCATCTAATTCCTAGTGGCTCCTAACCATTTCCACAATTTGTTGAATGTGCTGCGAGGTTTGACATTATCCAAGGTCTTGGATTGGGAGACATTACAATGGCTCTAAGCATCGCAGATGTACTCGCGCATCAATGATCATAGGCCATGATGGAATGATGATCATGTATCATAGCCGCTGATGGCAACTGAAAAGCGCTTTTTCTTGTGTCGGTATTTCCTTCAATGGAAGGATTGCTAGGATGCTTGCGATGCATTCGTACAAAGTGCTCTCTAAACACTCTGATGCAATTGTGTTGTTCAGACCTTCTGGTCTGGGCATAGGCTTGGGATGTTTGGGATTAATTTTCTTCGCAGACGCGACTCGCTGAAAAAGCGTAATAATTTCCTTTATAGTGGTCCCGACAGTATTGCGGAGTTGATCTGGTATGTGTGTTCAATGATACCGTTAACTACTAGATTTTGTTTGTGTGGGAGGAGCAATGAGAAGAAACAATGCTTTTTGATAACTTTTTGCGCAATATTGTTTGGACACGTCCTTCTTTTGACAGAGCACGGAGATAACAGCCATCGAAAACCCAAGCCCACGCAGTTGTCTCGGGATTGCCAGTACTTCGGATCAGTGTACAAAAAATTGGCGTCAACGGCGTTCGCAATTGGTTTTGCGTCAATCTCTTTAGTCTACAAGCCAAAAATTCTTCTTTGATGCATTCGGACTCTGTTGAGAGAATGAGCGCAACCCTATGTCGATAAATTGTTTACATGTTCCACGAATATCGCGGTTTACTCTGGCTAAGTAGAGCTGATACGCACGATGCTTACTTTACTCTTTATTAACGAATTGTAGGTAGTACCCATCAGTAGTAGTACCAATCTAAAGAAAGATCTCATCTGAATCTTGAAGCTGATTGGTATGTAGCATTTTTCTTCCCCGTTTTCAAAATGTTTTTCTGTAGTCCTGGGACTCGGCGGCAATCTATGTCGTAAGCAGCACGAAAACCATCCGTTTGCAAACATCCTTCATCATTGATGCTGTAACCCACGAAGCGGTAAATCGCGGCACATGAAAACGGGTCGATACACATGAAATTAGTGAGGATAATATTTTTTGATTTTCTTTCTATGATTTCTTAGAATGCTGTTAATTTGGTGTCTACCGGCACGTCTTGTAGGAACAATCTTGCAGCTTTATACAGCAGTATTATGCCACTCTGTGTTTGTATGTCCCTTACAATCCGCTGAACATCTTTATATATTTAGTGAAAGGTTTGTATTATTAAAGAGCCTAGGGACTCCCTCTGGACCAACTTTAATTTGGTGGAATAAAATACAAAACTTGCAAAATGTCCCTTTAGGCGCCTGGGGTATGTCAGCCAAGGTGAATAAGTCTTCAACCATTCATAATTGAAGTTCCTCTTTAAGTGGGTAGTATCTTCGCAAAAATTATAGTCCTAGGTGGAATCCAACGACTCATTTCAGTAACTGTTGCTTTCTCAGTCGAATCATAGATTAATATCTATGATAGTCTAAAAATCGTAATTCTACAATGTCATTTCGTGACTGCATCGTATGTGTTATACTGAAACGCCTAGGTCCCGAAATTTCTGACCCATAATTGACTCGTCGAGGTGCTTGGCCTGGGTGTTGGGTTCTTCAACATGCGAAATATGCGAAGTAGGAGTGATTGGCCATCTTGTTGTGTCTAGTTGACTTTATTTAGTATCATCTCGTTTGTCACAGCATAAAGCATTTTCCATTTGGTATCTGAGTTCTTCCTTTTTTCAGATTTATTGCAAACCATATAGATATATATATAATATATATATAAATATATAGTATATTGTATATATATATAAAATATATTATAGATATATATATATATGTATATAGTATAAAATTATAAGAATATATATATTAATATACGGATAATTTTTTTTTAGTATATTATATAGTATATGGTACGTATGGTATTTAGGTATATAGTATATATAGGGTAGATATAGTATATATACTAGTAGTAGTTATTAGTTATAATTAATATATAGTTATTTTATATATATTTAGTATAGTATATTAGTATAATAGGGTATATATATATAGGTATATAGATATATAAGTAGTATTATATGTATATATATATAATATATATATATATAAATAGTATATAATAATATAAGAAATAAGATAGTATATAGTTCAAAAAGTATAATAGTAAGTATATATATATATATATAATATAGTAATGATATAATGTGAAACTACTGTAAATCTTTGTCACAAATGGTCATAGCTAATAATTTTATACATTCAAAGATGTTATACAGTAAAAAATTAAAGGATATAGGCAAACTGTTTTTGAAAACCATTAATTTTTTTCATGATGTAATTGAATAAAAATAGTTTTCTAAATGAAGCTAACCTCATATGCGACAAGTAAGTCATGTGTTACAATATTCATACACTTTGATAAATACACAAAAATTTATATTTTAGATATGTAAAGTAGAAACAGCTACGTACCAAGGAATCTCCCAATATCCATGATCTGATGAAATTGAAAAACTATAACTTTACACTGAAGCGGTGTTGAATTATGGAGTGATAATTTCATTGCTACTTTGAACCTTAAACAACTGAATAAAGAGGTGAGAATCGACTTGAAACACAAAAAATCTAGAATTTGTATTAATAAAGACAACCTTAAAAAAAGCATAGATATAATAACCAACGCATCTTATCTACAATTAGAAAAGAGCATTATAAATGAGTGGAGAAGGACCTCGTATTCGGCTAGGAGAAATTGTTGCCGTTACGCCATATAGCTCGGATAGTAGTATAGTATATATATATATTAATTAATATTTAAATATGTATATATATATAGAATTAAATTAGTAGATTTTATAAAAAAAAGTAAGAAATTTTTTTATTTTAAGTTAAAGTATAGTAAGGTGATAGGATAGGCTATATGGTAGTCAGGGAGGTATAGTATATATGTATAATATATGAGGTAGTAGTAGCACAAAAAATCATTTAGTATGATGATGGTGTATATATATATATATATATATAGTATATATGGTTATATCGTAAAGCGTACTTAACGGCCACCCGGAAACGGGGACGTTGGATCAAAGAAAATTCGCAGGTAGGACTATAAGAGTGAAACACTGTCTAGGGGGTGGGGCAGCTGCCCCCCTGCCTCCCCTGACGACGCCCTTGTATAGGTATAATTATAGTATATATATTAGTATATAGTATATAGTATTATATTATATATATATATATATAGTATATTATATATATTAATATAGGTATAGTTGAATAGGTATATTAACAAATTGGATCTTCATTGGACTTCATAACTAGACCCCTACTTTTGAAGGCAAGAAGCAAAAATTATCACATTTTGTTTGTTATTATCTAATGTAATTAGAAAAATCGCTTGAAGATTCATGTGTCTAATTATTTTTAAAAAATCTAAATAGTTTTTAGATATCAGAATTATAATCTGTTAGAGGAGTGTCGAACTGAGAAATTTCAAATTCCTTATTAATGCAAGTTCGAGTGTGGAGACAAAATATGTTGCATAAATATGAAGAAAAATCTTGAGAATATATCCTCTGTTATATATTCTCAAACCTCAGCATATTCTCGGATTTAATGAGTCTGAAATTAAATGGTAGCCTTAGCCGAAAGCCGGATCAGGGAGCCAGATTGTGTCGGAGGCCGGGAGCCTGTGGTATAGTTTTTTTCATGAAATTATTTTTAAATGAAAATTTAGTTTTTAGATATGTGCTGGAACAATTTTCAAAATAGTACAGAATCCTTAGTGGGATCCGGATCCTATATCCGGAGCCGGACCCGGAGTCGAGGTCGGAGCCCGTGAGCCGGAGCTCGGGGAGCCGGAGCCGGAGTATAGTTTTTTTTCGAAGAATATTTTTTAGAAGATCTGTCTGAATAATTTTCAAATAGTTGAGAAACCTTAGTCGGATCCGGAGCGAAGCCGAAGTTAGAGCTGGAGGCGCGAAGAAGCGCGGGCCGGAGCCGGAGTCCTGGTGATGATTTTTTTTCTAGAAATGATAGTTAATTTAGGTGAAAAATTGTTAATCAGAAGACGTTATCTGAACAATATTTGCGAAATAGTACAGAAGCCTTAGTCAGATGCCGGAGCCGAAGGTGAAGTCGAACCCGGGGCCGGGCCGGAGGCCCTGGTTGTATTGAATTTCAAAAAGAAGTAGGTTTTTAGGTGACAAAATTTTAATCCAGAAGAACGTAGCTGACAATTGTCAAGGATATTGCAGAATCCTTAGTCGGATTCCGGATCCGGAGTCGGAGCCGGAGTCGAAGTAGAAGGCGAAGTCAGAGCCGTTGCCTTATTTGTTTTTCGGAAAAAAATTTTTTTAGCTGAATAAATTTATTGCCAGAAGAAGTGCTGAAACATTTTCAACTAGTGCAGAGAACCTTATTTGATCCGGACTGTCGGATTGCGGAGCCGGGATTCTGTATAAATTTTTTTTAAGAAAAATTTGTTTTTAAGATGGAAAAATTTATTGCCAGAAGACGTGCTGCACAGGTTTCAGAATAGTGCAGAATCCTTAGTCAAGATCCGGATCGGAGTCGGATAGCGGAGTCGAAGTCGGATGCCAGAGTCGAGAGCCTGGGGGTGCAATAGGTATAAAATTTTTGTTCAGAAATAATTATTTTAGATGAAAAAATTATTTGCAAAAGTCGTAAGATATTAATAAGTAACTGGCTTAAAAAATCTTGAGTCAGATCCAGAGCCCGGCAGCGGAGCCGGGCTGGAGCCGGAGCCGGAACCTGGGTATGATTTTTCAAAAAATATTTTTTTTAGGTGGAAAAATTTTTAATGCCAGAAGACGCAGCTGAACCAATTTTCAAATAGGTGCAGAGAACCTTGGTCGTAGGTGGGTCCGGATCCGGATCCGCAGA
>JABUQX010023343.1:0-7500 GCA_015478945.1 Trachelipus rathkii | reverse complement strand
TAAAAAATACTTAATAAGCATAATTAATACGTGATTTACATATCCTGGATAATTATCAGGTAACATATTACCTTTCAGTGAAATGATAAACCGGAATATTGAACTCTCACTGCCGATTTCTGATCTACCTACAAAAGCTCATTACATAATAGTTATATTTCGGCACGTAATCTACTTAACTTATAAATATGCTTGTGTATTCGCCAGATAAATTTATTCAAATATATACAAATCACCAAGACAGTTCAATCCTCTATCATCATTACAACATACTAAGTTAGACATAAATTCGAACAAAAGTTATTTAGATAATTAAATATTAATTTTGAGCGGTTTAAGCGTAGAATATAGGGTAGGGTCTTGCATGAAGTTTGTGTTCACGGGACCTTCATAGGTTCATGTTTTCCCGACAAGTCCCCGGCACGTCCTGGGGGCTGTTCAGATAGTAAATTGGACTGGGGATATATTGAGTTCTCCGATAGAATACCAGAGGCCATCCCTTCTTTTCCACTAGAACCTAATTGTAGGGAGGCTTTTCTTGATTAGACCAGACCTTTCAAAGACGAATCGCTTACTAGGAGTTATTTGGATATGCCAAGATAACACCGTTGGTCTATTCCAAAATTCGAAAATATCTCCGATCACTTAAGATTCTGAATTGTGTTTATAGGGCGAGCCCTCGACTCTTCGGGGCGCGTTTCCGGCCAGTCTGGAAGAAATCTTTACAAGGGTTTAATCCATCCGGTCAGGAAGGGGGCTTGGTCGGACGCTTCGGAAGTCAAGAGAGGGTGTTGGAGTCGGAAGTCAGGGTATGTGGTCCGGTGCAATTTCGTCAGGAGTCCGGGTCGGAGTCCGGGAGTGAAAAAATAAGTCGTATTGTCATATGTGGGAGTAACGGAGTCGGAGTCGGATGTGCGGTTAGTCGAAAATTCCTGATCACACAGGAAGTCGGAGTCGGAGTCGATAAATTATAGAATATTTATATGATTAATTTATTTATCTCTTCATATTAAATTCAATATATTATCTGATTCATTATTATTATTGATTATTGATTATTGATGATTATTATTATATTATTAATTTCTATGTATTTTATTATTAATATTATTATTGCTGACGAACTTGAATGTAGTATTGAAACTGTTATTTTCAATATTAGGCTGTTTTGATAAAGATAAAAATAAAAAATAATTATTCATAATTTGTTATAATAAACATTTGTTTCCGAACTGGAATACTACCTTCTGTGGCTTGCTCATGTATTGCGACTGCGGCTGCTATTCTTATATGTCTTACTATAGATGGTAACTGGATGGTTAATTTTGACTCTCCGCGGATCGCGGATTAGTAAAAATCACTAATCTTTCGCAAGATTGAGAGATCTGGGATTTCTTTAGAGGATCACTAGCCAGTCTGTTTGCAGTCATATATAATATACAATCACTAGAAAGAAAACTTATCATTATTAAGATCCACCTTGCTAGGGATTTCTTCTCTAATAACATAAGCAACATATACTTTATTCACGATTCTTATCCATAATCACGCTGTCATTGTTATATCATACTACATTGGGCATTATTACTTATAGTTAGTATAATATAGTAGTATATATAAGTATATAGTATATTATAATATTATATATAAGATAGTACCACTCGGAAAGCAGGGTATATCAATCCCTAATACGTCTAATCAAATCATATTACCGCTAGATTAATGTAACGAGGTGCCTAATCCATATTCTCATAATCTTATCTTAGCTTATCTATCATATATTATTAAGCGATACATCACCGTTCCACTGGTCGTCAACCTATATATAAATAATCTTTCGCATGCTAAATATCAGGTAGTAGAATAAACCAGATATACGAGATAGATCTATTGAAATTATCCTGATACCTATCCTAGGCAGTATGTACGGTATAATTATCTATAGTACATATCATCTGTGTCAGCACTATCATTATATTAAGTAATATTATAATACTCGTAATAATATAACACTTTAGAGCAGTTATACTATATAATATAAGTATATATTATATATATATATAATTAATATAATATTCATATTATATAATATTTAATTTATATATAATATATATAATTATAATTACAATTATATAATATAATAGTACTATTATATATTATATATTATATAATATATTATATGTAATATATATATCTATATATTATAGTATATATATATATAAATCTACATATAATAAAAGAAAGAGTAGAAGTTATCTTAGCTGTCATGAAGTGGAAGAATTCTTCGCATAGGTTAATAGGCGAAAGAGCTAGCAACTGGTCCTTTCTTGCTTGTATACGTCACTTGGACAGTGTTAGAATCTAACGCCTAGAAGCAAGAATCCTGCTGGAGATACCTCATGGTGGAAACGGCGTTATTGAAGTCTAGGATCGAAAAGAGAGTGCAGTTCTAATCATTGAAAGGACGAAAACCCTACTTGAGAGTATTAACCAGAGGACTGGCATAGGAAACAATTGCGAAAAGAAAATGTTTCTAAAATTGATCTAGTCGATTTTAGCGTGCTTAAGATGATTCGGGCCAAAAGAAAGTGTGGGACCAACATGACGAGGGTGAAAGCCCTTCGTCTGGACAGTTGTTATTGTACATTGAGATTTATAGTATAATATATATATATATACAATATATATATATCGTATATTAGTATATTATGTATTAATTATGTTTAATATCATAGTATTACTTATTATATATAACTATATATATATAATAAATATATATATAAATGATTATATATATACACCTTGTTAACACGAGATTGCGCCGACACAGATAATGGACCGAAGTCGAACTTTTTTGCACTCCCAGCCTCAAGCCCATTTGAAAAAAAGATTTATATGTAGAATAATACTTGACATTGTAATTATATTCAATAATGTTTAAAAAAATCTAAAATGCTTCTAATGGAATATAAAGGATGGAATCTTCTTCTTTTGCGTATCTTTCGTAAATCAGATCTGCATCGCGAAAAAGAATGCTCGCTCAGCTACACTTATGTGAAGCGGCATGCTTAAGTATTAGCCTCTGCCGAGTTCTGAGAGATGTGAAAACTTTTACAATATATTCTCTACCTTGCCCGCCATCTAATAAATTCAATGGCACTCTTTATCCTAGATCCAAATGAGTTCTTCGTCTATATTGATAATCTTCCGATCAAACTACAGAGGTCCTTTGCGACGTACCACTCTGAACAAGATCTTCCAAAATCGCTTGCTATGTAAGCCAATAACGTTTCGCATTTTATCACCGGAGGTCTGCCACCCTATGGTTTCTGCTAACACGATAGTAAAGTGTTGTCCGTGTTTTTCTCGCAAATCTTGTTCGCTTTTTATCTCGGCTGGCTGGAAATTTCTGGCTTTAGCAGCATTTATCAATTAGGCATACTAAATCAATTGCTTAACTTTTGTGAAACCAAGATGTCGCTTTCCAAAAAAATTTTGGTTTTGTACTAGGATCCAGAAAAGTTATTATTGGCAGATGCCGTAACGCATTTGCAGATTTGAAATCTATTATCTGTCTCCGGCATTAGTGTTTCTGTCAGCTTTGAAAGTCCCTTACTTTAATATGCAGGCATTAGTGCAGCTTTCTGCGTTGCATCTAGGAGGAACGTCGTCTGGATGCAAAAACGAGAAATTTCGTGAGATAATACGTCCTCTATGTTTTATCCTGTCTTCCAAGGTCTTATAGGAAGAGTATAGCAGTACCAATACAACAAATCAGTATTATCATCACCTGTCAAGCCTTTCACCTATTGTGGTTTGTTAGAGAGCATAAGGGAGACAGCTTTTTAATTTATTTTCTCCCATCCTCCTAAGCATGTACCACTTACTATCCAACATTCAAGTGTCTTGAACATCTTGCTTACGAAAGTTCTGAGCAAGAACATTTAGTCTCGATGCATTATAAATGAATTACTATCCGCTATCCGCAAAAAATTCAATAGCGGATGCCCAAATCGCAAGGTAGAAGGAACTATAGCAGCAAAAATTCTGGGATGCGCGGATAGTCTGCTACACTTCTAGTCTTTACGGTTTATTTTACCGTAATAGCATTTGGATGAGTAGATTCATGTGACAAAGTGTAAATTGTGTTTTTATTCTAAAAGTCAAAGCCGAAAAAAATTACGCTGAAACAAGAAAATGTTTTTTGTACACTTTTGTAAGTCACTACGCTGATAAGTCGAAATTTTGAATTTGACTGCTCGGAGTCGGAGTCGGAGTTCGATAGACAATTGGTTTGAGGTGGAGTCCGGATCGGAGTGCGGAAGTCGAGAAAATCTTGTTTAAGAGAAAGTCGGAGTGCAGAGTCGGAGTGAATTCCAAATTTGACATTTTAAGGAGCTGGAAGTCGGGTCGGAGGTCGGAGTCTGGAGAAATTTATTATTACGACTCCGCAGCCCTGGTTATTACGGGCGACACCAAGGGCTACCCGTAACGCCGGTTCCTTCTCAATTTTGCTTCGAAGTCCCTTTTTTTTTCCCAGCGTTGGGATCTTAGTGCGCCTGAAACAAAGATCTTCTGGAGAGTCGTTAGGATGAAGCCATGGTTTTGGAGGGCCTGAATTGGGTCTTAGAAGATGCTAGTTCTAGATCTGAAGGCGCGCAAAAACCCTAACTTCAGAAGTGTTTTATACCTCGAGGACTGGCGTCCCAAACCATGTGCCGAGAAATGGCTTTCTGGAGTGTTCTGGGGTTAAAGTTTCCGGGGCCAGAAGGACGAAGACGCTGGACCTACTTGATAGGCCGCGAAAGCTCTTCCTGGAATTGTTATAGAATTTTATATAGTACTATATAGTATATATATATATATTATGTATAATCATATAATAATAAAGTAATTATATACGGTATATATATTATGTAAATTTAGACGATTAATTATTATATCTAGTTATATATATACTATGTAGTATTTAATATAACGCTAATATATAATATATTTATATTTTATACCTTATATATATATATATAGCTATATTACGTAGTAGTAATATTTATTATAATATATATATATACGTATATAGTACAATAGCTCAATGATAGCCTATACATTAATATATGATATATAGATTATATATATAAATATATTATAGTTTTATATATATATAGGTAGTATATATATACTAGTTATATAGTATATACTAATATATATAGATATATAGTATATATATGTATAAGTTTTTACTATAGATATTTTATCTTGGTTATTCAATTTGTAATATGGATGGGGGTCTTTGAAAATAGTAGAAGGGTGGGATGCAGGGGAAGGTGTTAATGATGGAAGAATGAAGAAAGAGTGGAGTGTTCTTACTTTTTATGCGGATGACTTGGTTTCGTGTGTGGCGAATCTGAATAGAATTTGAGGATTGTAGAGGGATTTGGCAGGGGTGCATAAAAAGAAAGGTTTCGAAGCAAACGTGATTAAGAGTAAGGGTTATGTTAAGATGAGTGAGGAATAGTCCTCGGTGTCGAAGTGTTTGCTGGGTGGTTGAGTCACTAGACAAGTGTCCTGGGAGTTTTAAATGACTAGGATATTTCTGCGATGATGAAAAACGAAATGATGCAGAGTGTAGTAGGGACAGTTTGTGAGCGGTAGTAGGGTGGCAGGGAAGCAATTAAATCATGATGGATTGTAGAGGGAACTAACGCCCTTGAGTGCGCTACGGTTTTACATGAGGGTAATTGTTACTTATATTTGTTAATATATAGTGGTAGTGAAACTATGGTGCTGGAAAAAGAGATATAGAATAGATCTAAGGTACCAAGTGTTCAGATGGATAATCTAGGGGGGTGTAGGTAAAGAAGAATTGATAAAATGAAGATTGAATCGTATTAAGGGAAGTTGTGTGTTAAGAAGGAGAGGAGTAATGGGAGGATTAGGAACTGAAAGTCCCATCGAGATGGTTTAGCCATCGTAGAAAAGTGGATGATAGTCGGTTGGTTAAGCGATGTATAAGTGGTGAGTAATGCTGGAGTACGACCAGCCGGAGACGCGAAGGAAAAGTGCTGAGTCAGAAAACTAATGCTGGAGGGAAAGGATATAGTTTGGCAGAGGGCGTACAAAGAAAGGTAAATAATAGGAGTGAATGACGGAGTTTTGTGAGGGGGTACCATGGCTTGTGTATTCCATCTTGGGGCCAAGGGATTGAACGCCATAGGGTTTGATGAGATGCCATAGTGAGGGTCCGAGACACGGTGCCGTGATGTGCTTCTAGGGGTGCGTATTTTGACTAAAAGGGCTTTATCTTTTCGACTTGCGGTCATATTCTTTATACTACTTTCTATTTTCCAGTGCATGTTTACGTACATACCAACCTCAGTGATATTGTGGAAGAGTGGGTGATAATGTGAATGATCGTGATGATCCACTGATGATCGAATGATGATGATATAGAATAAACAGAAAAATTTAAAGCTATACCTTTTTCTACTATATTCTACTATTCATTACTATTATTTCTATCTAAATTTTCTTGTTATATATAATATAGATAATATATTATATATAGTATATATAATATATATATAGTATAGGTAATATAGTATATATCATTGGTATTATAATAATTATTATTATATATAGTATATAATAATATATATGATAATATATATATATATAATATTATGTATATATATAACTGATATATATTCATATATATATAATCAGTTATACTATATATATAACTATATATATATATATATAATAGTAATTGACAAAGGAATACGCCTCTGATTCCTTTTGAACTACGCCCTATTGCTCGTTTTGTCGTAAGATGTATTCCTATCCTCAGAATCTTTTTACTGCTTTTTAGCATCTCCTTCTTCCTTGGAGGTCATTAGTGCCGAGTCCTCTTTTTCCTTCTTGTCAGATCAATCGTCTCGTATGGCTTTCCGATGCACCTCTGAGGTTAACTGGCTGACATATCTTTCTGTATCGTATGTCCTGATTTATATATTCGTGTCTTGCTGGGCCTTTATGGACGTTATAGGAGGTTTTCTTGTAATGGTGGCGCTCTGACAGTGATAAGTCAGTAGCTTTTGACTTGGTATGACACCAGTCACCGCTCTCTAAGCTCCCTAGTTGATACCACTCAATCTACAATAAAGTAGAGGTTCCCATACTTTGGGTTTCCACTCTATTCTATCTTTCAATGCTTACGGCTGTCGTCAGTTTTATCTTTTAGTCGGGCGTTAAATAATCAGAACTGCGTTGATTGCCGGGCAACCCCTAACTTCACATTATCTTTGCGGCGTTCCGTCAGAGGTTTTGCTCTATCTCATCTTTATTCTTAATTTTCATCAAGCTGAGTCATTAGCTTGACTGTTCTAATTGCTCAACTTCGATGCCGAGATACCTCAAAGACTCACCTGCCAGTCAAATAATGCATTTTTCTCCAGACTCTATCATCAATCTACCCATCTTTTGCTTCTAGATGTTTTGCCG
>JABUQX010023342.1:0-12500 GCA_015478945.1 Trachelipus rathkii | reverse complement strand
TGGTTATTTTATGAAGAAGTCACTTAAAAGGCTTTTCAATCCGCCTTCTTTTTCACATAATGCTATATTTATGAAATTTTTAGATCAGCTTGAATTGGACAAACTCATATGACTACCTTAAGGTGATATTATTATATATTTTATCTCTTAATAGCCGCGTTAATGCATTTTAGTTTAACACCTTACTACTTTCTTTGAATGGAAGGAGGGTGCGTGGGAGTAGTTAAACTATAGTTTATGAAAGATCAAGAGTATTGCATTCAGAAGAGAAGATAGGTTAGGTAGTGTTTAAACAAAGAAAAAAGAAGTTGCCCTAATAAGAATTGGGAGAAACTTTCCAAACAACTATAAGTATCGATACCTAAAGGTCTTGGGAAAGAGTGCTCTCAACCAACATAATTTAAAATAAAAGCTAAAGTAGGGTCAGATGTAGAAAGAAGGGATTTCAAAAGCTTTAGAAACCTTAAGATAAAATAACTTAAAGAAACAGCTTAAATAAATCCTCTCATACCATCAGAACGAATCAGGCACAACAGACCCGAGCAATCCCTGCCGCACCCACCTTGCACTGTTAATCCTAACATATTAACAGACTCCCCCTCTGAAAAATCAAAAGTGGTTCGGTTGGTTTTCTGCTATAGCAGAGGGCAGCCATAAGATACATAATAAAATATGTGGATGCCATTCGTTTAAACCAAGGAAACTAAATAAAAATGAGAAAATATAAATGTCATTGAAAAAAAAGAGTGAGAGAGCGCCACCATATTAGGTAAAATAGATCAAGACCTAACCTCATAGGAATAGTCGACTTCTAAACAGCCCGAAAAAAAACTCCGACAAAAGCATAGCCGAAATTATTATTAGAGGCCCCAACCGCCTCTCAAGGAGGGTAGAACCCTATGCAGAAGATCAGCATTAAACAAAGAAACAGGAAAGAGCTAGAACCTCTATTCTACAAACGAGAAGGAAAGATAAAGCTGATGATATAGGAGACAAGTAAAAACCCTACCCAAAGCCTTAAAATAGACAGCTGGTGTGAGAGTTTAAAACTAAAGTTTCCTTAGAGAGGAGTTTGATAGATGTCTTAACACTGAAAAGTTGTAAGAAACTCCCTTAAACCCTAACTAATTAGGCCCAATACCCCTTTGAATAGCTTAAATATTTACGTTCAAGAAGAGGTGATAAAGAAAGGCCTTTCAGAGTGGATTATGATATCAACAGTACCATTGGTATAATTTTATAGATTTAAAGATAAACATTTACGATACTTACAATCCAAGATCAACGAGCGGGGCGCTCTGTTACAGCTATGTGGAAGTTCCTATGCTTATAAGGTTGAGGAATCTAGCCTATGTAAGTTAAGACATAGGATCTTTTGATAAGGAGAAATCTTACATGTTTCCATGAAGATACGTAATAAGTTGACACGCAGCATTTCGGAATAGTTTAAAAAAGTTAGATATATCCGAACCAGTTGTCGAAAAGTTTTGGGAGTAATAACTAAGGTTAATTACCTAGAGGCAACACCCTCCCGAAAATAAAAGATCAAGATGACCAAAGCAAGTCAACGAAGTATAGACTAAAAGGAGAGGTTATTAAACTAGAGATTTGAAAAATAGTGAGATAATTAAATAAACCTAAAAAAAAAAGAGGTAAAAAATTTATAATGAAGAATCCACCGAATAAGTGACAGTGCACTGTCAAAATTTATCAGGGCATAAACAAAGAAGATTGGAAAATACCCTTCAAAAAATAAAATTAATAGAATGAAAAGATTCTTAAGAGAGTAGTTGTAAATGTCATAGAATACCCAAAAAAGTTAACCAAAGTTTTAGATAAAATCAGAGAACCTCCCAAATAATTGATTACCCCTCATTAATATCTTACCTTTTCAGTTGATATTAATAGTGACATTGCAAGCAACTTAGATAAAGCGTTAAGGTAGAGAAAAAGCAATAAAAATAGCCTACTTTTAAAATAAGAATTGTTTACTAGGAAAATGATTTCCGTGGGAATATAAAATTTCTTGCCCACATATTTCATATCCTAAACTTTTCGATTGACAAGTAATTAAATTAATAAAGAGTTAAATTATTTTTCTAAATTTAGTACATATATTGCTTGAAGGTTCGAGCAATGAATATATACTATATAGTTAAATCAAGATAATAGATGACTGAAAGACCTCTTTAGTTTGAAATTTAAGCGACTGATGCTCTCAAATAGTAGCATTACCCAACCTGATCATTAATATTAGAAAAAATACCATCCTTCAAGAGTAAGCCTCCATGTAATAACAGGAAGTGTATCAGCATGCTACTTTTCATAGTGGAAAGAAGTGACGCAGGGGAACCGGTACAGGAGAGTTCTAACTCTAATATTAAATATTAGAGTTAGAACTCTCGTTACCGTTCCCCTAGCCTACTTCTGTCCAACTTCTGAAAAAGGAGGCATGCTAATACACTACCTTTATTCATGGAGTTAATTTGAAGGACTAGTAGTTTTCAACTACATATTAAGGATTGTGGTCAGAATTCTACTATTGGAAAGCTTATCCATAAGTTCCACAAATAAAGAATTACTTTCCAGTACATCTAGCTTTGTTACGATTCGATCTCATTGACTGAGAATGACGTTGCTATTCCCTTTTTCCCAAAAGATTTCTTCATAAACTTATTAAATTTAAATTCCTTTCGAATCCATTTATTGATAAACTTATTGATCATGCCCTTCAAAGTTAAAATGTAATACCTCACGCTCAACCTTTTTAAGCTGCCCTATTGAATTACCCATTTCTCTGCTTCTAAGCTCTTAGATTTAAAATATAGCTTAGACGACTGGTATACAAACCTAAAAAAAGTAAGCATATATAAAATGAGAGTAAAAACACATATAGCCAGGTTCCTTTCTGATTTATAACTCAAATACCCGCCATACCTTTTGGGTTTCAAGACTATAACAGCTATATTAAAGAAGGCCTTAAGAATTTAAATTAAAAATATTGAGAAAATTTAATCCTTGGTTATCTTTTAAATTTCAAAGGCTGACTTAGGGAACCTCTCAAAATAAAAATTTCACCTGCTTTTTAAAGTTAAAAAATTATCTGAGATTAATAAGAGGGAAGAAAGGCAACTAACCTTATAACCTTCGATCTGCTGTGCACTGCCTTCATTCAAAGCGAGGAGTGCGGCCAGGAAATAACCAGATTCCAAATTTAACATTGGGAGGTGAGGCAATTTCTTATTACTCTAACTTTATTACTCTTAATATCCTCATATAGACCTTTTTACTTAACCAATAGCTAAGTAAACCTATTAATAAGGAAACTTCCACTATAGCCTGTAACAGAGCCCGCCTCTGATTTTGGCTTTACTCGAAAAATGTTTACTATACAATTTGAAATAATGATTCATTTAAGACACATTGTATTTTTAAGCGTGGCTTTCTTCCACTCTTCTTGAACGTAAATCTTTAAATATATCAAAACCTAAAGGGCCAATAAGTTAGTTAAGGATTTCTTCAAAACCTTTCAGTGACGCCAGTTAACTCCTCTCGTAAAGAAACTTTATTTCAAACTACCCACTCCACAAGGGCTGCGTCTAGATATATAGAAACGTTTTTACTTTCCTATTACGTTTATTTATCGCTATCCCTCCATTATAGTAAATAGAGGTTCCACCTTCAATTATTCTTATGTCCTTAGCTGCTTCTCGTGCTAGGTCACCCCCACCTTGAGGGCGTGGTTGGGCCCTCTAACTCTAAAATGCTATGCTAGGGAGTTACGGGCTGTAGCTCAGACTATCTCCTATGATGTTGGTTCTATATTACCCTCAGATTGGTGCCTCTCCTCCTCTTTTTAATACTTTATTCATTATAGTTTTACCCTGTCCCTATCCTAAGGGATCAGCCCTATCTTAGCTATCTTATGGCTGGCCTCTGCTATAGCAGAAACCAACTAACACCCCTTTGATTTTCAGAGTTAAGTAGCTAGACATTTAATCATATAACAACCGAATATGCTGCAAGGGTTTCTTCCTTTCTTCTAGCTGATTATAGAAGTATATGTTATAAGCTTCTCTTTAGATTCTTTCTTAACCCATAATGACTTGACACTCCCCTTCTCACACTCGAAATCCCTACTCTTATGCTTTACTTTATAATTCTGGGTTCACCACTCTCCCCCGCCTTCGTATGAAAGATTAAATTTAGCCCTTGCTTGGAGAGGTTAACAATGAATCTCCAATAGGGCCCTTCTTTTTTCTTTGTCTTAGAATTTACCTAACCCTATCTCTTCTTCTGAATGTAAATCACCTGTTTTATAAACTATAGTTCTAATTCCACTCCAGAGCCCCCTCTTCCATCAAAGAAAGTTACTAAGTTAAAAACAATAGGAAACCACCCCTATTAAAGACTCAAAATCATATAATCCCTTAAGGTATCACTACTAGTTAATAATATGCAATCTTCCCACATCAAAAATTATAAAACAACAGCAATCAAAAAGAACCGGGTATTTAAAAATTTAACTGACCCCTCCCTAAGGGTCAAACCCACACTCAAAAGTGTCCTTTTCAAAAATTTGAATTCTCTTATTTCCCAAAGTTACAAATGAAGAAGAGTGGTACAAATATCCAGAAAATCAATTTTTCTAAAATTATTAATTTTACAATTCTACAAGACTTTTGTTGAACCACTTACTCCCTTATACTATAAAGAGAAAGTCCCTCATCAGTATAATAGCAATATATAAAAATAACAACTACATCTACAAAAATGTCTAATACCAGCGGCCGCCTCAAACCAAAATTGAATGGTTGCAGAAAAATGCCCCCCCACTATCCGTCCTAAGCATACTATAGGAAAAGTAATCCCAATAATTACAATAAGACATGAAAACCAGTGGCTAACAAAAAAAGTATGCCCCATACACTTGAGTCCGAAAATAAAAAATCAGGCTCCCACATACTCAAAATGCTTGTAGGCTGAGTAAATAGAATCTCCAAAGAAGAACCTTTAATAATAAGCTTATTAACTGCCTCTGAATGCTCCCGGTGTAGTAACCTGTGTGCTCATGTTACGGTAGCCCCGACCTTAATAAGATAACGGTATTCAGTAAAAAATATTAAATGTAAAAAGTAACCCTCCTCAGGAGTCACATCTCTACCAGCTCTTTTTAGGTCTTACTACTATGGAAAAAATAAGCCTCAAAAGAAAGAAAAAAAAAAATAAGACCTCAGAGATAATAAACAAAGTATACCCCATTGAAGCCCTTTTTACTTTTATAGTATGAAGACCTTGGATAGTACCCTCCCGCACTACATCCCGTCATCATTGTACTGATAATATACGCCTGTACCCCTCCCACTAGAAGAAAATTATAAAGAAATGAAGTTAAAACCATTACTAACAACCTAGTTGATAAAAACCCCCTTAAGAGCTAGTATTTTTAGGAGGAGGGATGAAAACTGGAAATAATGGATTCAAAAGTTCTGATCATTTAAAAAATTGAGCATTAGGCAATTGATATGAAACAAGTAAGTGAAAACATTAAACTACTGCCATCCTCCAACAGCTACTAATACAAATCTTTAAAAGTTACTACCCTTTAATACGCCCTAGTTAAAATTAAAAAATATACCACCGCAACTGCTCACAAGGGGTGAGTATAAATTATGCCCTGCAATCATTATAGATATTACCTTACAGACACATGTAGCGGGGAATCAACCTTCTTACGCTCTCAAATAATCACATTAAAAGAATATCATAAGGACAATAGTAACCTTGAGGTATTAAGGTGAGCCAATATTTTCGATTTTATATTCTAACCCAAACATACTAAATACATCCTAATCATAAGCAAGCTAATCTCAAGTCACCCGCCAGATGCTTGTACCGTTAAAAATGATAAGTAAAAGTCCTATATATTATTTATAATAAAAATAAAGGAATTCTATATACTATAAATATAAATTATTTCCTGCCTTTGATTGAAATAATAGGTTTTACCCTAGGAATAAACTTCCTAAAAAAAAATTAAACCAACTCCCCCTCCGTGAAGGAAGCCCTCATATAAGGGTAAGGGGGAATAAAAAAAACCCAAACTCCAAAAGAAACCCAATTAAGGCTTATACCAACCCCTGAAGAAGGCAAATACTGGGTAATTACGATTTGTTTATCATTTCATAAATTATCTACATATAAGTACAAGAGTATATTGTCCTATTTAAACTCTTGCTAACTTAGAAATAAACTAAAATTATATATATATGTAAATACTAAAAAAACATTAATAACCCTTACCAAGAAATTCAACGAAAGAATCCACATAAAACTTAAGATTGACATACCTGGTAGATATTTAATTAAAACTAATTTTTGTAAAGAATAAAACCCCGCTACGCCAGGACCAACTTTGTAACCTTCTAACCCAAGATAAGAATGGTTGTTAACAAAACCTACTTGTCTAAATAACAATTAATGTATCAAATCTGTGTAGCTCCACTAAACTCAGAACACTGCCCGTACAATTACACCCGTGCGTTCAGTCAAAAACCTCTTAGTTTGGTTTAACCGCTGCACACGCATCAACTTTACCCCTAGAATCTAGGGACAGTCCAATACAATGGATTACATCAGAAAGAAACTAAGAAAATGCCAGGAACGATCTGTGTTGAAAAACGGCACACAAGTCCAGATGTCTACTCTAATACCACTGAAACCACCTTCTCTCAATTCTTTTTCAGTATATTATGTATGCATAAAACTCTATAGCCTTAAAATATGCCGAATAATCATATCTTCAAATACCAACGCGGCCCCAATAACCTTTGATCTTGGCTAACCATAGCTTCTTACTCTCATATCCAGCTCAATTAAGAAGAAAGTTTAGGGAGGTTTGAGAGAGCAATTTATAATATAAAAAATTAACGTTTTTAAAAACAGTTTCAAATGATTTTCAATAATGGTTGTAAGAGTTGCGATAATCAAAACCCTCCCCTCACCATCCTTAACATAAGATAACCAACTACTAATAATCATAATAAAGAAAATAATTATGGTATATCTGAAAAAAATCACAACTGCCTTAGAAAGAGAAACACATCTTGCAAACCAAACCTTCACCCACCAAGGATCTTTTAATACCTTCTTCACCTTTAACTTGATTTTTAACTCCTTAACACTCAACTTGCGTTACGCGAAGTTCACATATAGATTCTCTATTAGACGATGAAACTTCATCATTACCTATATCTACAGGTGGTTGGCGTGGAATTCACTCTAAAAGATCTTAACCTTTCCAGAGCTATATAATAACTCTCGCTAAAGAGCTCTCCAATATATACAAACAAAATATTAATTAACAGTAAACAACAGAAACAAAAGGACCCATATTAACGGGATACTAAATTTCATAAACCTATAAACATCCGTGGTAGTCAGAATAACAGACGCGGATATAATCCTCCCAACCCTAATAAAATGTGAGAAAGAAAATTCGAATTTTCTTAAATATACATTACCAGAAATTGAACCTCTAATCAAAAGCTCCTTATCCTTAAAACCTCAGTTAGAAAAAGAAAACCAATTAGCCACAACCCCCCAAAAAATAAAACAAATAAACATAGTTTAATATATTATATAAAACAAATGAGTAAGGGTCTACTAACATAAAAGTATCATTAAAATGATACTCAATAGTATGAATGTGTAGGATACCCCTGGTTAACCACCCTAATGTTAAAATAAAAAAAAAATAAAGAGACACCTAAAGACCCATTAAATAAGAAGCGGTCCATTATAAACTTAAAAAATAGCCCCATGTAAGAGTTTCAGCCATCACTCAAAAATCTTTAAATACAGTAAAGACACAACAATCTGTTATCACTGAAGCTGAAGCTTAACAATAAGGCACCTTCAGGAGTATCAACCAATCTACTCCCTACTGCAAAATATATTTATGACTGCTCACGTACAATCTATAACCCTAACCAGCCAATACCAATTATCGCTAATAAATTATCTCTCTAAAGTTACAAAAATGCTTCTTTTATTAGACTCCTGTCTAACAAGATGAGAAATTATCCCCAACATGCGGTAAAATAAAAATACTAAACCTCAGTGAATTCACCGAAAAATCAAATATAAGAGTTGTTGTACAAATTTAAGATCATCCTCCTCTCTCCTTGATTAGGTCGAAAAAAAAGAAGAATGTGTTCAGATTACGGTCTAATAACATAGTAATCGGCCCCTGCTAAAAACCTGGCTAGTGAAAGTAAACTATAGGCAGACATTGCCCTAAATTAACCAGCTGACCAAGACAAATAAGACGTATATACCTTATCCCCTCTCTCGTATATTATACAGAGTCCTAGTAATAAAAATTTACCAGCCCTAAAAATGTTGAAGAAGCTCGCGAGCAAATAAAAGGCACGAAAAATCAATCTCGCTAACATACCGACAACCTCACACGTCATTATTGTGCACATATAAAAGTCGCAATCACTAGAGATAGTAAGACAGTACACAGACCAGAAACCTACAGACTACACCTCTTTCACTAAAACCTTCTTCTTAAAATAGACAAAATTAGTATGGGGGAGGAAGCCAAAATTGATAATTATATATATTATTTCATACGCGGAGATAAAGCCTAATATGAAAGGTGACCTATATATATATATTACCTAATATTAAATTAAGGAATACAATGGTTCTGAAGAGGCTGGGGAATATTATATGGTTAAATTATAACTATAAGAAATATAAGAAATATTACAACAAACTATTATATATATATAGGTACATGTGAATTTCGTGGCCACTTTTCTGGTATATGTCTTTTTATACTTATAAAAGTCTCCTAAAGGTATAATTAAAACATTATACCAATGACATATAAAATTCCTTCTCGCGTTGAAGAGTTCATTAAAATGGTTTCATACATTTACTTTTAACTAGTTATCGATTAAAAATTGTATAGAATTATAGTTCAAATGCTATTTTTGTTATTAAAATTGCTTATAGATCCTAGTGGAAAACTTAAGCGAAATCACTGGTTAAAATCTTTTCAACAGAAATTAACCGCGTCCTTTTGATGAATCTATCGTCAGAGTGAGACAAATCCATATTCAAAGTACAAGTACCAAGAAAACATGAAAATTCATTAATTGTAACCAATAAAATAACTGGAGGATATTATTTGAATCTAGCTGAATTAAATCTTGTTAGATTGATAGGGTGGATAAACAAGATAGTTAGATCTTATTCACTTCATAGAAACCTAAAATAGGCAGAGACGCTCAAAGTATGTATACTAAACAAGAACTTTGCATAAGATATATCATAACCGATACTATAGAGTCAGTTAAACATTATAAATCATTATAATATAACCTAAAATAACAGAAATAAAGCCTAGTATAGGCTAAAATCGAAATCTAGGATTATACTACCTAGTAAAAAAACTCAAACATAATAACATTAAACAAAATATATATAAAATCTAAAAAACATTTTATTTTGAATTAATGCAATTACTACAATACTCAAATTCAAAAATTGATTGATATAGCTAGTAATTATATATACATATATTATACTCATGCCTTATAATGTGTAAATTATTTTATTTAAAATAATAAGGAGTACCATTTAACGCTGAAAGACCAATATAATATTAGTGAGACCATAAACCAAATAAATATATAAAGTAATCAATGAAATATTAATAATAATAATCCTAAAAAATAATGCACCCTCATCCAAAAATATATAAATAAATATAAATATACCCTAGCTCCACAAATAAAAACAAAAAATAAATTCCATGCACCTTAATAGATGGGGTTTCCGGTCTATAAAACTGTGTTAAATTATAAATCTGTTTTACAAAAAGAATTAAACTATAAAACAAACATGTGTGAAAGTTCTTCAATTAGAAAGATGAAGATATTAATTTATCTAATAATAAATAATGACTTTGCACCATATACCATGCTTAAAAATAAATTTGATTTGAGTAAATCAAATTGGTTTATCTAATATCTACTCTTTCAGCACCTATGACTCATTTACACTATAAATGATAAATAAAAACAATGATTTATTTAAATCAAATATACAAACTATACAAAACTGTGTTTTTAACATCGAACTTGAAAGACCCACACACTAAATGTTCGGACTATCACTAACACTCCTTACCACCATTTAACACCCATTTCATTTAATAATATATATATTAGTATATATATAAATCTTTGATTGTTAATTAATGAATTTGTCACATGTTAAAATTTCAAATAGTAGTTATAACAGAATAAAGCTTCAAATAGTTTATATATAAGGCAATTTTTAATAATAGGATTCATTAAAATAACTATAAACGAACTTCTAATATACCATATTAAATATTAGAGTAAAGCTATACTATTAACAGGAATTACATAATAATAAATGAATAAGTGAGCACTAACTCCGTGCTTTTGAGATTAAATAAACTATCATCTTGATTTCATAATCATAACTTTCAAAATTATGATTTCATACCATAATTAATAAAGAAAAATAATGAATAACATCTATACATAATAATGATATATTAATATACATTGAGAACAAATAATAATAAAAAAATATAAATTACAACATTTCCCCCTATGTACTTCTCTTTTAATAACATTTTTACTAATAATTAGAATTAAACAAAAATTAATATGTGTAAATTTCTATATTAATGTATTCACTCCAATTCAAATCATATCTTCTTTCATTTATACTTTTGAAACTTCATGTTAGCAAACAATTTAAATTTTATTTATACTAATGCATTCGTACCATAGTTTTCCACATAAAAAAAAACAGATCATGTGAAATGTACCTAAAAGGTTTTCTAAGCATAATTCAGAGGGTTCAAATACACCATAAATACAAATAGGCCACTTGAATCTCCAGCTATTCCTTTTTTTAGGGAATATTTTCTTTATAACTTATTATTATTCTTTAATTCTTGTTAAATAAATTTTGGTGATCATTAAAATAATTCGTTACAAGGGTTAATTGAACGTCTCAGGTAGCGCTTTCCTTTTTAAGAGCTTTTAAAGTAAAGAATCCTCTGCACATATAAAGCTATTTGTTCTTTAGAATCACACAACCGGCATAGCACATTAAGTACTATTAGCGCATCGCAATAATAGAAGGAGAGATTAAAGAAAAACTAAGGTAATTATATGGTTCCACAGGAGCGGTATAACCTTTATGATTATCAGTATAAGGTTAAAAAATTAATCATGACATTTCATATATTTATCCTTATAATATTTACCTAGCGATTTATTATCCCTTGCTTGGATAATTGTCGACACATAAGTAAAACTTAGAAAGATGAGTAGTAAGCCGAGTAAATATATGATGCTTCACAGACATTCGTAGGAATTCTAGGCCCCTGATTTTAAGTAATTTCAGCAACTCATACGAAAAATATGTGCATCATAAAGGCACATTATATTACTACTTTTATTATAACTACTATATTTTTATATAATATACAATAATAATATTCTAATAATGACCAACTTTTTTTAATATAAACACATATAAATATATCGTAGTGCTTATGTAATAAAAAATTTTAGTGGAAGATTCCTATTATATAATAGCCTAATTAAATAAGACCACCCTCCTAAGAAGATATAATAATGCATTAATTGAAATGATCATTATAAAAACCTTTTTTCCATATAGCCTAATATTGAGCTAATCTACTTCCAACTCTAAATCATGAAATGAATTATGCTCTAGTTTTTAATTTTTACCCAAGCGTATAACATAATTAATATTAAAAATTTATGAAATATATTATAGTTTGCTATGGTTAATCTAAGAAAAATATTTAATTATTATATTATTACAATTATAATTTATTATAATAAATTCAAGATTCAACAATAGCATATAAGAACTTACAGCCAAGTAGTACGCTAAATGCACTATGTGGTAGTCTTGCGCTTTCTCAGCATGATCTTAACAAATAAATTCACATAACATCTCCGTAAAGGAATTTAAAATTCCTACCATGTTCATTACTTGCGTTTTTCATGAAGGACGGTATTTATTAGCTTCACGAGTATTGTAGTTAAAACGGCTTACAGCCCAGGTATTTAGCTGATATAGTTTACATCTTATAAATTGAAAGATGCTTAGTTTTATTGAAAGTAGAGACTATTAAATATAATTAGTGTTTAAGTTAGAATACTCAGCTTGAGAATCTGAAGATGTGATATCGACGAAAAAGAGCAATAGCTGAAATATTACCTTTCTTGTTATTTATTTAAATATAGAATAAAACATTAAATTATTATTTAATAAAAAATATATCAATTATATTCAATATACCTAGATTAGATAAGTAACTTGAGGTAAAAATCTTCATTATCATTTTCCTGTCAAATATGTAGTTTTTATTCCTCTTTCTGTTTCTAGCTCTTGTCTGTCTGTTT
>JABUQX010023340.1:75000-82500 GCA_015478945.1 Trachelipus rathkii | reverse complement strand
TCTTGTGACCCCGACGAACCCTCACTGTGGTATCTCGTTAATGTGGGGTTTATCCCCTGGTCAAAGCCCTCAATCATACTCATCATAAAACCCAATCATTCACTCCTGTTATATGCACCTTCTTTCTCGCCTCTGCCAAACTCATATTCCTCTCCTTCAGGCATTCCTTTACTGACTCAATCCACTTTTCTTCGGTCTCCCAGCCGGTCGATGCCAGCAGACTCACCACTACACACCGTTTAGCCAACCGACTATCATCCATCCTGTCCATATTACCAAACCATCTCAATGTATTATCGTTTATTCTATCATATACGTCCTTTTTCACACCACACAACTCCCTAATGTCTTCATTCCTCATTTAATCAATTTCTTCTCTCACCTAACACGCCCTTAAGATTGTCCATCTGAATACTTTGTACCTTAGATCTGTACCTCTGATTTCAGACAATAGTTTCACTACTATATATTAAAACTACTACTATTAAAACAACCACTTTCAACTTCATTTATCCATTCATACATTTCACTATCGTCATACATACTTTTGGTTTCATTCAGAAGCCTACCACCAACACCATATATCACTAATACCTGCCACAGAGCTCCCTATTAAACCGGTCATACGCTTGTGGCAAATCCATTAAACCTAAATACAATTTATTCTTCCTCTCTCTCATTTTTTTCAATAATTTGTTTCAATGTAAAAATTTTACCCACACATCCTCTACCACTTCTAAATGCACCTTGTTCTTCACCAAGCAATCCTTCAGTCACTCGACGTACTGTTTCAACCAAAATACCAGCATATATCTTTCCCACATCACTCAATAAACTAATTCTCCTATAGTTCATACAGTTCCCCTTATCCCCCTTACCCTTATATAAGGGTACTATTACTGCTCTCCTCCAATCTCTCGGAACTATACCCTCCATAAATGCTTTGTTACACAACTTCCAAATCCCTTCAATCACCATCTCGCATCCAATCTTGATCATTTCACCAGTAATTCCATCTATGCCTGCAGATTTACTATTCTTCAACTTTCTCACCCTATCCATTACCTCCTCCCGACTAATTACCTCATCCAAAGATACCTATTTTTTCTTGCACCATCAAACCCACACACATTCACTATCACCTTTTCATTACTGACAATGTTATGCAGATTTTCGAAGTGTTCCCTCCACACTCTTCTCATATCCATTTCATCAGTTATGAAGTTACCATCCCACTCTTTATTCTATCAGATTCCCCTTACCCTCATTCTTAATCTTTCGCTCTTCCTTCCAGAAAAGCTTCCTATTTCCTTGTAAGTCCATATTCATCCTTCTTCCAAACTGTTCATTTATCTCATTTTTTTTCTCCTATGTATGCAACTTTTGGTCTTCATTTTTTCCTCCTTGAATAATTCCAAACATCTTTATTTTGAGGCCTCATCATTTGCTTTTAGCACATTCAACCACGCATCTTTTTTACTTTTAACCGCTTACATCACCTCTTCATTCCACCATTAACTGTTGAGATTCTTACTTCCTACTTTAACACATCCACATACTTCTCTTGCACTACTAACAAATGCTTCCTTCATTTGTGCCCAGATTTGTTCAGTTTCATCTTGTTTACTTTCAACTGATTTATTTGCAAGTGCTCTTAAAAGCTTATCCTTATTACCTTGTTCACTTAACTTTTCACTCTTAATTCTTCCCACTTCTTTCCTTACCTCTTTCCTCTCCATCCAGGCACCCACTAACTTAATCCTACATAAAACAACATAATGATCCGATAATCAGATTCCCAGCCCCCTCACAGATTTAACATCCATCACATACTTCGACATCTTCTTCTTCACCAACACAAAATCAGTCATACTTTTCACTTCGATACCATCTCTACTTACACCAACTCTAGCGTACTTATGAATACTCTTGTGTTTGAAGAAAGTATTACTTGCCCACATACCTCTTTCCTCACAGGAATTAATCGCCCTCCTACCAAATTTACCAATTATACCATCCCTTTTTTGATAGCCTATCCAGCCATTTAGATCGCCTAACACAATCAATCTGAAGTTCCTACTCACCCCATCTAAAGCGTCATTCATTCAGATTATCCCAGAAAGTCGCACTCTCCTCAACATCACCCTCAGATGGACTATATGTTACAATATATATATATATATATATATATATATATATATATATATATATATATATATATATATATATATATATATATATATATATATATATATATATATATAATATTATATAAAATATATAATAATATATATATATTATATATAGTATATATACACAACACACACATAATATATATATATATATATATATATATATATATATATATATTATATATATATATAATATTATATATATATATAATATATATATAATAATTCTTAAATATTTTCGAAGTTATTTAGTAATCAGTGAAATTATTTTATATCTTTCTTTTTTTTTTAAATAGTTTATTGGTGTAAGAAGATCCTTATATGATCTCATGTTTAAAGTGTCTTTTGGAAAGTCTGACAAGTTATAAAGATAAATGTTGATGTATTACAATAAATCACATTTAATATTTAAATAAGGATTATGATTCGTGTGGTTAATGTGTAGTTTTTTTTTCATTTAAGAAAAGAACAAGAAAGGAATGTTGTTGTTGTTGTTGTTGTTGTTGTTGTTGTTGTTGTTGTTGTTGTTGTTGTTGTTGTTGTTGTTTGATTATCTTCCACCATTCATATTAAATCTATCTTATTTATTTATTTATATTTGCATTGGAAAAATGGCGATGCTCAGATGTTCAGATGCTCAATTGAAATTATTTACATTATTTGAATTTCTTCTCTGCCTCTTTTAAAATTTCAGTCTATATAATATGCACAGACACGCCATCATTATTATTATTATTATTATTATTATTATTATTATTATTATTATATATATATATATATATATATATATATATATATATATATATATATTAATTATATATTATATATATATTATATATATATATTATAATATATAATATATATAGTATATATATTATATATATAATTATATAAAGTATTAAACAATGTTAAAATAAATGGAAGAAAACTAGATGAGGAAGGGAAATCAAGAAGTATTTTCTTATTATAAGAGGAAGTAGTTAGTTGTGGTGTGGGTGGTATATAGATGAATAGTAATTAAACTGTTAATTGTCATACATTTTTTCTGTGGGTATAAAACTACAGAAAGATATGGCTTAGGAATTTGACGTTTACTAAATCCTTGTGAATATGTAAAATGTGAATGTGTTTTCTTGAATATATATTGAATAAAACGTGAGTAACATAAAAGGTCGAAATTATGTCCTTTTAATACTATTGCCGACTCTTCTTTACTCTATTACAATTTTGAAGTAGTATGCTTACTCTTTTTCTTTACTCTATTAAATAATTTACATACTTTACTGGCTCTCTTTACTCTGTTAGTAATTTAACTAATGAAGAATAGACCAATGAGTATGTGCATTTCAAAAGGTCCTTATATGAATATATACATTCTAAATAATTACGTTCTTTAATTAACTTTAATATATTCTGTTATATGAGAATATTACAGATAATAATATAATTAAATTTTCCTCTATTTTGAAATGAAAATTACCAAAAAAAAATTAACTTGGATAAAAAGTCATAATAAATATGTATTAAGAACATGTAGATGACTTCCGGTATGGCGCCGCACTTTTCAGCAATAAACGGGTTGTGCTTGACGACAACGAATGTATAATAAAGTCTTCTTACCCACCCGCATATCGCCGATGTATTAACCGTAAGATCGAGTTATAATTAGAAACCATTATCGGCCCATTCTGAGACGAAAATTACTCGATGGAAACTCTGGGAGAATTTAACGAGTTCTTGAGTTCCATGTTGCGAAAATATCAATAAATACAAAATATAAGAACTGGGGACGTAAAATTTTAACTCTCTTCCTTTGTCAAAGACTTATTAATACATACATTAATATTTATTCAAAGGAAAAAGGTAAAAATTACTTTTTTAAATAAAAGGTTTCAAGGTTACTTTACAATATTTTGCATTTTTTGAATGCTTTAAAAAAGGTTGGCTCTCTATCAATTTTTAAGATTCCCGTTTTTATTCTTGTTTTTGTTGAAGCAATATTTTTATTATTTTGAAACAAAATAATATTTTTCCAACACACACGGGACTGGGAGACAGAAGAGCCCAATAGATACAATAATTCAGAATCTCTGAGAGTGGAAATGAAATTTCCAGTTTAAATAAAAAAGGAAGATTTCCTAAACAAACTAAAAAGGAATTTGGTTTAATTAAACCGCAGTAATTTTCAGTATTAATAGGAAAACGAAATAGGTGGAGTGTGTGTGTGTTTTATTTGAATGCAAATTTTTTTATAAATCTCCCTCTCTCCTCTCTCTCCTTCTCTCTCTCTCTCTCTTCTCTCTCTCTCTCTCTCTCTCTCTTCTCCTCTCTTTCCTCTCTCTACTATATATATATATATTATAAGTATATATATATATTATATATATATATATTATATATATAATATATATATATATATATATATATATATTATATATATATCTATATATAATCTATTATATATATATATAATATATAATTATATATATGATATAAGTGCGAGAAAGAATTTACGTGTTTGGTCATGTGTCTGATGAAATAAAAAATGGTGCACCACGGTATCCCCGAATTTTCCTTTTCTATTGAGCGTGAATTGCGTGTGTGATTGAGAACAAATGCGCAAATTTGCGTAGATATGTTTTTTTTTTTTTTTTTTTTTTTTTTTGAGACGTTGCGTGTATTTAGTTTCAAGTTTTCGACCCTTTGAAATATCGCAATTTGAAACGTTGAATTTGCTTTTACAGATTCAACTGGATGTCATTTTCCGATATTAACTGCGGGTAATCAAATTTTTTTTTTCTTCTCTCTCTCTCTCTCTTCTCTCTTCTCTCTCTCTTCTCTCTCCTTTTCTCTCTTCTCTCTCTTCTCTCTCTCTCTCTCTCTCTCTTCTCCATACAGCACGGTACGGCACACACACACACGCACACAACACACATTTCGCTTACCCTCTTTTCCTTTTGACTGTTAAGGAAGATATATTGAAATTCTGCATAAATTATTACTATTTTATTTGCAGTGCTGAATGCGCTTCTATATAATATATATATATATATATATATATATATATATATAGTATATATATAGTATTATATGTATTATATTATATATATATATTATATATATAATTATTTATTATATTATATATGTATATATTATATATATATATATATATAAATGAAAGAGTAGATAGGTGTCACACTCGAAGCAATGGGAGTACCTCCCATTGTGCTTTGGTTTGTAAGGTATATCCCATGACATTTCAGTGCCCAAATGGTTCGCTTTTCTTTTTGCTTTCATATCCCATTCTCTTCTTACGAATGCATAGCGCAGTTAACGACAATATCCCTGTGTGTGTTGGGAAGAAAGAATTCCGCAGCGTAATGTTTCTGCGTGTCCGTAGAAGACGAATAAAGGACAGTGGTACTTGGGATGGCTACCCACTACCATTTTATCTCTTACCAGGAATGCTAATGCATTCCCCGAAGAATGTCGTGATCGCCGTAAGCGACCTTCTATCTTTCGATGAAATTGTATGAATCTGTATGGGTTATCATGGAATGTCGTGGGATGTAATGAATGAGAAAGGGTGGAATGGGATGCTTTAGAATCGGGTAAATTCGATTGCTCGCTGTGCCTGAAACAATGAAAGGAAATTGGAAGAAAATGATTGGGTGTGGGCTGTGAAATGTCATGTGTTTCTGGAGGTGGAAAAGAATGAGAAGGGAGAGAAGTAGTTGCGATTCTGATGAATGACGTGTGGCACAGAGCTATGGTGGATTTTGTTTGTGTGATTACTAGAATTCTAATGATTAAATTTAAGTTTGAAAAGGTAAAGGTTTATGTGGTTGTGACATATGGTCCATCTGATGGAGATGTCGAGGAGAGTACGATTTTCTGAAATAATCTGAAAGATGTTTTGAATGGGGTGAGTAGAAGCTTCAGATTGGTTGTGTTGGTGACCTAAATGTTGAATAATTGATCAAAAAAGGGATGGTATAACAGGTGGCTTTGGGGTGACGGGAGAAAATGAGAATAGTAGGAAGGAGATTGGTTTCTGTGAGGAGAGATATATGTCTGTGTAAAAGATAATTTATTCAAACACAAAAGTATTCAATGTATACCAGAGTTGGTGTAGGTATAGAGATGGTATCGAAGTTAAAAGTATAATTGATTTTGTGTTGGTGTAGAAGAAGAAGTTGAATTATGTGATGAATGCTATATTAGTGAGGGGGTTAGGGATGGGATTATCGAATCATTTTTTTGTTTCATATAAGATTAAGTTAGTGGGGACTTGGATGGAAAGGAAGGTGATAAGGAAGGAAATAGGAAGAATTAAGTGAGAAGTTAAATTGAAAAGGTAATAAGACAGAGTATTTAAGAGCGGTTGCAAATAAATCAGTTGAATGTGAACAAGATGAAACTGAACAAATCTGGAGGCAAACCAAGAAAGAGTTTGTTAATAGCGCAAGAGAGGTATGTGGATGTGCTAAAGTAGGAAGTAAGAATGTTAACAATGAGTAGTGGAATGAAGAGGTGATGCAAGAGGTTAAAAGTAAAAGAAAGGCATTGTTGAATGTATTAAAAGTCAACGATGAGTTTTCAAATGAGAGGTGTTTGAAATTATGTGAGGGAGAAAAAAAGGAAGACAAGAAAGTTGCACACATAGGATGAAAAATTAGGTAAATGAACAGTTTGGAAGGATGATGAATGGGAACTTATAAGGGAATAGGAAGCAATTCTGGAAGGAAGCGTGAAAGGTTAAGAATGAGAATAAGGCGAATCTGCATAGAATAATGAATAGGGATGTTGCTTTAGTAACTGATGAAATTGATGTGAGGAAAGTGTAGAGGGAACATTATGAAAATCTGCATAACATTGGCAGTAAGAAAGAGGAAATAGTGAATGTGGGTTTGAAAGTGCAAGGAAAAATAGGCATTTTGGGGATGAGGTAATTAGAAAGGGTAGAGTGAAAAAGTTGAAAAATGGTAAATCTGCAAGCATGCATGGAATTACTGGTGAAATGACCAAGAATGGAGGCGAAATAGTGATTGAATGGAATTCCAAATCGCAGCAATCATCTTATCGGGTGAGAGAATTCAAATAAAAGGCGAAATATCAGAGGTCAATTAAACCATACCTTCCTTAATCTAGCGTTAGTTATTTACTGACGTGTAGTTTATTTTGTAAATTAGAAGAGTAGCGAATGAAAGAGTACTTAACATAAGAGTGGACAAGTCAAAAAGTAATTTAAAAAGGCGAAAGAGTATAGAGGTCCTAAAATACACCATTGTCGATAAATTTAAAGTAT
>JABUQX010023340.1:65000-67500 GCA_015478945.1 Trachelipus rathkii | reverse complement strand
AAAAGATCACAGAAACAGACACGCAATTACCATCTATTAGCGATATCATTGCCGAATCCATGAACGTTTTTTTGGCTTCTAGCACAAATCTAGCAGCGATGTTCGGAGGTGTCAAAAGACACTATCATTGATCGAAGAGTATCAAAAGAGAAAAAGCTTGAAATCAGATAAAGATCCACTGGTTTTGTGGCGTAATAATTGTAAAAGTTTTCCACATCTTTCAGAAGTCGCCAGGAAAAAAAATCTTAGCAAGCCCTTTAACAAGTGTGGCTAGTGAGCGTCTTTCAGTGGTGCAGATCTCATTTACGACGAAAAGAGAAGCAAACTCTCCTCTGAAAGGGCTCTGAAGCTTTTGTTATTGAAACATAATTTGGAATTATTAATTTAAAGCATTAATATATATATAACCTTTTCCAAATGGATGGAGGCTTGGGAAAGAGGTTGGTGGGGTGCAAAAGAGTTGGGTCCAAGTTAAAAATTAATAAGTATGCTATATATATATATATATATATATATATATATATATATATATATATAGAATATATATATATATATATATATATATATATATATATATATATATATATATATATAGGAAGAGTTGTTATTAAATGGATATATATATATATATATATATATATATATATATATATATATATATATATATATATATATATATATATATATATATATATATATATATATATATATATATATATATATATATATATATGTGTGTGTGTGTGTGTGTGTGTGTGTGTGTGTGTGTGTGTGTGTGTGTGAAGTACCTGTGGCTAAAACTCTAAAAACTTAACTATCCGCTATCCGCATCCGCAATCCGCGGATAGTGATTTTTACTATCCGCATCCGCATCCGCATCCGCGGATAGTGAAAAATCACTATCCGCATCCGCATCCGCATCCGCGGATAGTGAAAAATCACTATCCGCTACACCTCTAATAAGCACCTTATTATACATGTGGCATTTCTATATATATATATAAATATATATATATATATATATATATATATATATATATATATATATATATATATATATATATATATATATATATATATATATATATATATATATATATGATGAAAAATATCCAAAGATCTCCATGAATTCCACCAAAGTTAGGAAAACCCCAAAAATCAAAATCAACAATTCCTTCCCTATATTAAGTGGTGTTTTCAAATGTGAAGGTTGAAATAAGGTTGAAAAATAGAAGAAAGATGAGCGTTATTTACTTTTAAAGATTAAACAAAGTGATTAAGAATATGGTCAAATAACTAGTCAAAAAAGGTCAGACTGTGTAAAATGGCAGACACATTTGGGTTCTTTAAAGAGTCCAAATGTGGCTCTTCTAAAGTGTCTAGTCCAGGCCCCTATACGCACTCTTTTAAAAGAGTGCTTAGGGGACTAGACACTTTAGAAGAGCAGTGACGTTGTACCATGGATAGTATAACGAGAACGATGCAACAATTCAGTTGTTTGAGAAAAAAAAAATATTTGACTAAGGTTTAGAGAGAGAAGAAAAAGAAGACCATATTTCTAGTGCTTCTTTCGGAAGTCATCCATGCAGGAAATCTGAAATTATTTTTGAGGAATTGAGATGTTTTCAAATCTGGTTTAAGGAAAAATTTTCAATGGCGTTAAATTAAAAAGACGATATAACGGTAGTGCTGAGAGGTATCATTTTTTTCTTAACATTGTGAATAAACTCATGATTCCATCAGGGAAGAAAGTCCAGAGTTAACGGACAAAGATGAAACAATTTACAAGAGAGAGAGAGAGAGAGAGAGAGAGAGAGAGAGAGAGAGAGAGAGAGAGAGAGAGAGAGAGAGAGAGTAGAGAGAGATAGAGAGAGAGAGAGAGAGGAGAGAGAGAGAGAGAGAGAGAGAGAGAGAGAGAGAGAGAGAGAGAGAGAGAGAGAGAGAGAGAGAGAGAGAGAGAGAGAGAGAGAGAGAGAGAGAGAGAGAGAGAGCAAAAATAAAATTTTATGTGGAGAAGTTAGAATAGCACCTGAATCGTCTTTGGGTAAATTAGACCTAAAGGTTTGAGCAAATATATATTCAAACTTTAGCAGATGGTAAGACAACTGAGCAGCCTTTTGAAGAAACAAATGAAGGGAAGCCTAAGAGCCCATAACGACCGAATGCTTTATACAATCATAAACTGCTCTATCCAATTCTTCATCTTCAACAGACAAAGAGACACCCATTTAACTTGTATTAAAGAAAGAGATTTGTCATTACATAACCTGAAAACTTTATTTCATAACAAAACTTATACATCAATATTATCTCAGGGGTATTTGTTGAAAATATTATTTTAATTCTATATTTTTCCAATCTGAGATAAAAAAAATTCCTTATTTAAATTTAATATTTATTATTATTATTATTATTATTATTATTATTATTATTATTATTATTATTATTATTATTATTATTATTATTATTATTATTATTATTATTATTATTATTATTATTA
>JABUQX010023340.1:55000-57500 GCA_015478945.1 Trachelipus rathkii | reverse complement strand
TTTTTTTTTGGTGCATGATTTTTAAGTATGGTGTTGAGTGTGGAGTTAAAAGTGGTTTGGGATGTAGTGTGAGGATTTTTTGTAAGTGTTTCGGCCTCCTCCCCACTAACTAAATCAGTATGAGAGGACCCCAACCATTCTGTGTTGTGTACATTACTATATTATTATCTTTATCTGCCCTGGAGAGTACAATGCTTCTATTGTTTTTCAATTTGTTCAATGCGGTATAAAACTTTTCTGGAAACCGGGCATCCGTATCCATGGCAACAGTGGTGAAAATTATTCCTTTAAGTAAATCAGTATTACAGTTGGGATTCTTTTCCATTTTTAACCAGGTTTCGAAATCCTGTATGCAACGGGGCCAAGGGTCTCTATTTTTGAGGGCAAACGACAAACCAAAACTTAGTGAGTCTGTTTCATCAGATGTCAATCTATATGTGGAAAGATTCAAAATATAATTCGCGTGTGCGTGAATATGCCAAATGCTCTGAGCGTAGATTAAATTAAATTTTCGTTTCAAAGATTGAGCCTTAATATAGACTGCTTCTTCTTTCTCTGTGTGTGCTCTGTTGATCATTTCTAAATATTCTTCGAACTGCAACTGGGTATTTAAGTAAACCAGTTATTTTGAAATTGTTGATACAATCGGGTACATTTCTTAAAAGATAACTTTATTTCCTTTTCTATTGCTTGAATTTGTCTTTCAATATCTGTCGGTAGATGTAGGGGAAAGGTTCCCACGTATTAAATTTCCAGAATGTAGGTTTCATGGTTTTAGGTATGACCAAGTTTTTTTGACATCATTTAATAAATAATAGTTGTTGTTGTTTTTTAACACTAGTTGCTATTAAAGCATTTCTAAACCTGTTGTAAATATTAAAGAGTTGAAAGTTCATGGCAACTTTTATCGGGTTCCAATACTATCACTGTGAATTCAAGCTACTGATCGCTTATATTTATTACTTTAGTTATAGACCCTATGTTACTCTTAGGTTATTTACGACTAGCACATATTTTAAAATAACTTTATTAATTTAAAAACATTAAAATTCTAATGCAAGCTTTCGTCTTAATGACCTTTTTCAAGCACAGACAATACGTAATGATCTATTGATTTTTTCTCTTTTGTGAATTCATCTGTTAGTAGGTTGATCTTCCAATAAACTTTTGTAGTAGGGTGATATTTGCATAATTTTGTTCTGAATTTTTTCTATTGTGTAATCTCCAGGACAGCGGTTGTAGTTGGGAAGGTTATATATACAAAAGGCTTCTGTAATTTTTCTTTTATTGGTGTCATGTATGTTTCTGATGCTTGTCATGTTTTGAATGTTTATTTGGTGGTTTTGTGTTAGTCTATGATGTGTGAGAGCAGAATTTTCCTGGTGTGTATCAAGATCGTGTTTGTGTTGGTATTTCCTGCGGTTAAAGTCTATTGTTTCGCCATAATAGCTATTGTCACAATTGTTGCAGGGTATTTTGTAAAGGCAGGTTTTTTTTTTTTTAGTTCTGATTTGGGGGTTTTAAGACTTTTTTAATTAGAATATTATTGGAGGGTATTAGTTGTATATGGTTTGGTATGATCTTTTTTATGTTGTTAATGTTTATGTTTGGTATCGGTATGTATGTTTTATGTGTATTGTGTTGAAAGGTATTAGTATCATAAAATTTTTTCTTTGCGTTTTTGTAAGCTTTGTAAATTATGTTGGGGGAATATTTGAGTTCTTGGAAGGTGTTTTTTAGAAATTCTGTTTCTTGATGTAAGTTTGCAGGAGAGCAGATTTTGAAAGCCCTTAGGTAGAGTGCTGAAAGTGTGGCTTGTTTAGTGTTATTTGTGTGTGCGGAGTACCAGTGGATATATGTGGGTTTGGAAGTGGGTTTTCTATAAACGGTGAACGAAGGTTTGTTGTTGTGATCAGTTAATATAAGTGTAATACGAGATGGAAGTTTTCAGCAATTTTTAGTTAGACTTTAGGACGTTTCGGGTTTTGCTTTTTATTAACCCATTATCAGCACTATAAATAAAACATTAAATAAATATATGAGTAACTAGGATAATAAATGAATAAATAAATGAGGGAAAAAATTGCCAAATAAAAACACCTGAATAGTCACATTAAAAAAAATAGAGAAAATAAAGAAAAAGAAAAAGAAACAAACGAAGTTTAAATATTACTTACAACATGTTATGGTTGCAATGAAAAGAAATCTTGAGTTATATTCGTAGAGAAATGCAAACATTATAAACTGAGAATGCATACTTGGTTGAACCAAAATATTTCTATTATATTTGAAAGAATATGAATAAACGTACATGAGTTATAAATAATAATAAGGAATAAATTTTTTAATAAGGAAAATAAAAAAATAAAAAATTTGTTCCTTACTATTTTTATAACTCAACTTCCTTTATTGATATTCATACAAAAGTAGTTGAAATATTTAGGTACAACCAAGTATTCATTCTCAGTTTATAATATTTGCATTTCTCTTCATTGCAACC
>JABUQX010023340.1:50000-52500 GCA_015478945.1 Trachelipus rathkii | reverse complement strand
TTTCTCGAGGTGCGGAGGTGCGCTAGCGGACTCCCCCTAAATGAGCGGGGTGCCCACCTCTGATATATATATATATATATATATATATATATATATATATATATATATATATATATATATATATATATATATATATATATATATATATATATATATATATATATATATATATATATATATATATATATATATATATATAATTTTTTTGTAGAGGAAGAAGCTTCAATACTATAACAAAATAACTTTTAGTACTTTTTTTATTTTAAATATTAAATTTAATAGTAAAATAAGAATTTTACTTATAAACTTTAAAGAGAATAACTAACTACGTTTCTCTAAATGAAAGTGTAAAGGAAACTTGATATCCAATTGTGCGAGTTCTTCTTCTTCTTCTTCTTCTTCTTCTTCTTCTTCTTCTTCTTCTTCTTCTTCTTGTTCTTGTTCTTGTTCTTCTTCTTGTTCTTGTTCTTGTTCTTCTTCTTTTTCTTGTTCTTGTTCCTGTTCTTGTTCTTGTTCTTGTTGTTGTTCTTCTTGTTCTTGTTCTTGTTCTTGTTCTTGTTCTTGTTCTTGTTCTTGCTCTTGTTCTTCTTCTTGTTCTTGTTGTTGTTCTTGTTCTTGTTCTTGTTCTTGTTCTTGTTCTTGTTCTTGTTCTTGTTCTTGTTCTTCTTGTTCTTCTTGTTCTTGTTCTTGTTCTTGTTCTTGTTCTTCTTGTTCTTCTTCTTGTTCTTCTTCTTGTTCTTCTTCTTCAGTTCAGTTTTGGAGTCCATACCTCAAAAAAGACATAGAAAAAATTGAAAGAATTCAAAGAAGGGCAACCAAATTAATCCCTGAATTGAGAGGTAAATCATACGAACAACGACTACGTGAATTAGATATCCATTCTTTAGAGACAAGAAGATTGAGAGGAAAATTAATAGAAGTTTTCAAAATACTAAATAAATTTGACAATATCGATTACAATCAATTCTTCTGATATAATTTTAATGATGTAACACGAAGTAATGGGCTTAAACTCTGTCATAAACGATTTCAAACAAATATAGCAAAGAATTTCTTCACTTACGATGTAATCGAGAAGTGGAATAGTCTTTCTTATGAAATAGTGAACAGCGCTAACATCGATTCATTCAAGAAAAAGTTAGATAAACACTTTAAGGATATTGGTCTGTGAACGTCAATTCAACTCGATTTTACTTTATTCAAATACAAGAATTAGTAGTATCCTGAATATGGTAAAATCAAACTAAAAAAATTGAAATCATTTAGAAAATGTTATAAGTACAGCGTAAAAAGAATTACGGCTTGTAGTAGCTATGATGTTCATGGCTTGCAAAGAATCCGTTCTAGGATAGTGATATCATCGATCGCACTTAACCTGTAATAAATAGCTTTGATGTTTACCGCATAGAACATCTATTACAAATAACTGTAATCAATAACTGTAGTAAGTGGCTTTGATGTTTATCGCATAGAACATATCTGTTCTAAGATTGTGATTTATTCGATCACGCTGAATGGCTGTAGTTGATGGCTTTGATGTTTTCCGCATAGAACATATCTGTTCTAAGACGGTGATATAATCGATCACACTGAATAACTGTAGTAAATAGGTTTGATGTTCACCGCATAGAACATATCTGTTCTAAGACGGTGATCTAATCGATCACAACACAATAAATAAACAAAAATACTTAACATACTATGATGTTTGTTGCTTAGAAGCATATCTGCTCTATGTTTACCGCATAGAACATCTGCTACAAATAACTGTAATGAATAACTGTAGTAAGTGGCTTTGATGTTTATCGCATAGAACAGCGGTTCCCAACCTTTCATTCCTTCCGTACCCCTTCATAAGGTTTTTTTTTATGAGTAATATATATATATATATATATATATATATATATATATATATATATATATATATATAGCATATATATATATATATATATATATATATATATATATATATATATATATATATATATATATATATATATATATATATATATATATTAGGGATGGAGGCAAGTATCTGGATCGGCCTTTTTTAAAGGTATCAGTATCGGGAACATTTTTGGTATCGTTCCATCCCTAATATATATATATATATATATATATATATATATATATATATATATATAATATATATATATATATCTATATATATATATATATATATATATATATATATTATTTATATATATATGTATAAAAAAATATATATATATATATATATATATATATATATATATATATATATATATATATATATATATATATATATATATATATATATATATATATATATATATATATATATATATATATATATATATATATATACAGTATATCTATTTTTGTATATATTACCTTGGCTATTTGAATTTATGATCAATGCCGCTTCATCTTGACATGCAAGGTTTCAAACACAGATGTTAATTAATTTCAATGTGATCCTTGAGATTGCTTCATGGAGCAGAGTTTTCTAAAATTGGGT
>JABUQX010023340.1:42500-45000 GCA_015478945.1 Trachelipus rathkii | reverse complement strand
GCCTTAGAAGAAATAGATCACGCTTAACAAATTTACAGAATTTTTATGTGGTTATTAACGACGTAGATAATTATAACCTGATGTCATTTACTTAGACTTTCGTAAAAAGGTATTTTGATACCGTCCTCATCAAAGATTATTGGTGAAAGCCAGAGCTGATGGTATTGCTTAGAAGACTTTAAATTGATTGTGCAATTACTTGACGACGACAGCAAGTTTATCAAAGGTGAGTGCTCAGATTGGTCGAATGTTACGAGTAGTACTCCAAGAATCTGTCCTTGGTTCAATACTGTTCATTATATATGTAAATGACATAGATGACAATATTTTAGGCAATATTTCGAAATTTGCGGATGACACGAAACTTGGAAATCGCATAAAATGTGAGAAAGATTATCAATTACTCCAAGCGACTTGAATAAGATTGTAAATTGGTCAAAAACATGGCAAATGAAATTTAATACCGATAAATGTAAGGTTATACATTTTGTGGAGTAGGAACAACGAATATGATTACAAAATAGATGACTCAGTTGGTATCAAAGTTGTCAGTGAGGAAAAGGATCTAGGAGTATTAATTAATAAGGATTTAAAGTTTGCGAAACAATGTGTTGAAGCTGTTAAAAAAGCAAATAAAGCTCTAGGATTTATTGCCAGAAACTTCGAATATAAATCTAAAAATATAATACTTCCTCTCTATAAAACATTAGTTAGACCTCATCTGAAATACGCAGTACAGTTTTGGAGTCCATATCTTAAAATGGACATAGAAAAATTGAAAGAATTCAAAGAAGAGCAACTAAATTAATCCCTGAACAACGACTACGTGAATTAGATATCCATTCTTTAGAGACAAGAAGATTGAGAGGAAAATTAATAGAAGTTTTCAAAATACTAAATAAATTTGACAATATCGATTACAGGCAATTCTTCAGATATAATTTTAATGATGTAACACGAAGTAATGGGCATAAACTTTGTCATAAACGATTTCAAACAAATATAGCAAAGAATTTCTTCACTTACGATGTAATAGAGAAGTGGAATAGTCTTTCTTATGAAATAGTGAACAGCGCTAACATCGATTCATTCAAGAAAAAGTTAGATAAACACTTTAAGGATATTGGTCTGTGAACGTCAATCCAACTATATTTTACTTTATTCAAATACAAGAATTAGTAGTATCCTGAATATGGTAAAATCAAACTAAAAAAATTGAAATCATTTAGAAAATGTTATAAGTACAGCGTAAAAAGAATTACGGCTTGTAGTAGCTTTGATGTTCATGGCTTGCAAAGTATCCGTTCTAGGATAGTGATATCATCGATTGCACTTAACCTGTAATAAATAGCTTTGATATTCACCGCATAGAACATCTGTTACAAATAACTGTAATGAATAACTGTAGTAAGTGGCTTTGATGTTTATCGCATAGAACATATATGTTCTAAGACTGTGATCTATTCGATCACGCTGAATGGCTGTAGTTGATGGCTTTGATGTTTTCCGCATAGAACATATCTGTTCTAAGACGGTGATCTAATCGATCACACTAATTAACTGTAGTAAATAGATTTGATGTTCACCGCATAGAACATATCTGTTCTAAGACGGTGATCAAATCGATCACAACATAATAAATAAACAATAATACTTAACATACTATGATGTTTGTTGCTTAGAAGCAGATCTGATCTAAGTGAGCAGACTCATATGTTACATAGAAATAGGTAAAATAATATGCTTATTTCAAAAATACATAACAGGTTTTTTTAATAACAGTAGACACATCCAACAAATTAAACAAACAAAAATACTAAACAGACTAGCCTTGAGTGGACTGTAAAGTCTTTGCTAGTCGGTGTTCTGTAGTGTTCTGTAGTGTTCTTCTTCTTCTTCTTCTTCTTCTTCTTCTTCTTCTTCTTTTCTTCTTTTCTTCTTCTTCTTCTTCTTCTTCTTCTTTTTCTGCTTCTGTTGCTGCTTTGTTTACGAGCATTGCTAGTAATTTGTATCGAGGAATAATTATCAATTCAACACACCATTTATTCATTAATGAGAATCAAACCTATTGCATAGTAATGTTCGTAGGCATGCTTTATTATTGTGAATTTGCAGTTGATTTAATTGTCTTTTCATCATCTCATCAACACATGTTGAATAATTGATCAGCATGTTTTAGGAGATATCTCAACACAATTTGTTCAATTTTTAATTCACATTCCTCCACAATATATAACATGATTCAACTCACTCACACAACCTGTATTCTATACGTTTATCTCTTTCGGGATCAGAAAACCCCTTCTCATGCAGGTTTCGTACGTCCTTGTATGAAACAAGATAAAAATAAATGTTTACCAGTATAAGTAAACATTAGAAAAGCAAATAATAATAATAATAATAATAATAATAATAATAATAATAATAATAATAATAATAATAATAATAATAATAATAATAATAATAATAATAACAATAACACAATAATAATAACAATAAT